>JAUCMU010000027.1:2283220-2295258 GCA_032275025.1 Enteromius treurensis | reverse complement strand
ACTTATCTAAACATTGCCTGCTATACGGTATAATGACCACTTCCTAAGTTGTTTTGCCTCTTTAGGACTAATTGCTTACTGTTTTCCCCACCTGTAAGTCGCTTTGGATAAAAGCGTCTGCTAAATGAATAAATGTAAATGTTAATGTAAAAACATTCCTATATGTTACAATCGGTTAATTTGATTATTTACATACAATTAAGTTCAATTATGTTTATTAATTTATTTTTATAATTATTATTATTTTTTATATTATGTATAATATTTGCTTTAATGTTTTGATTTTGTAAATGAAGATTTTTGGGAACATTTTATGATAACTACACACTATAAATGATTAGGTAAGCATTAGTAAATATTCAGTTCATTCTTTATAAACCATTGTTCAAACATTATTATGCATTAGTAAACAGTTTACAATTGCATCTATAAATGCCTTGTTCTTGAGCATATATATAATTTTTAACGATTGTTTTTTTTTATTTTTTTATTACGTTATTTACAAACCAGTTATTAAGGACTTGTCAGTGTAAGTAAATGATTAATACATTTATTTAAAATAATAGTCTTATTATTCAGACACATGATAATTGTCACGCCCTCCAGGCGTTCCGTGTCTGTCATCTGTGTTTTTGGTTTCATTCTGTCTCCTTCGTGTGCTCCTGTCATTCTGTAACCCCGCCCAGGTCCTTTGTGTGTAATCGTCTTCCCAAGTGTTATTAGTTTTCTGTCATTAGCGTTTAGTATTTATAGTGTGGTCCTTTTCTGTTCCGGTATGTCTTGTTAAAGTTTCGTTAAGTGTGTGCGTGAAGCTCTGCGCAGCTCTCCGCTCATTCCTCCGTGTTTGTTGTTTTATTAAATACAGTTAAAGTATTTTCCTGCCTGCCGTGCCTTGCTCGCCGAGGAAGCGAGAGCGCGAGCTCTCCACGTGCCGTTTCGTGACAATAATAGTTGTTCAGTGTGTTACTAAATGCTCATTTGTCTTCCAAACAGAAAAGTTAAACTCAGTGCAGAGGGATACAGAATACAGTAATAATTTTTTTTCAAGATGTAAAAAAGGTAATTGTACAACTTGATCATTGAAAAACAAACCTTCAATTTCATAGAAAAAAAAAAGTGTACAGTTGTTCAGTTTCATATTATTTTGCATCTTGAAATGAATAGTTTTGTATCCCTCTGTGCTGTGTTTGTTTATTTGTTCTGTTAGGAAGATAACTCAGCCTTTAAATCTTTTGTAGATTTAGAGATGCTTATAAATCAAGAACAAAACATTTATGGATGTACAGTATTTATAAACTGCTTGCTAATGACTTACTGTGCAACTGTACACTTAATGTTGGAACAATGCTTTATAAAGGATGCACTGACTATTTATAATGCTATGAGTCAAAGTGTGTAGTTATTATAAAGTGTTACCAACGTTTTTTTGTATCACTGCAAAATCATCAATATTCTACCTCTATGTTGCCATTTTACTTAACTGTTTTCTAAATGTTTCAATTTGTTGGGGCAGTCGTGCAATACATTTCACTTCATGTCGTGTATATATGTGAATGTGACGAATAAAATTTGAATTTGAATTTGAATTTGATTTAGGGCATTTAAGTTAGTAGGTAAAGTAAGTAAGGGAAGAGGACACAATTTTAAGACCATGTGTTTGCGTTTGTCTGTGTCTGGTGCAATTGTTTGGCCATGCAGCTATTTCACGGATTTTATGGATTTTATGACTTAAACAACAAACAAGTTATTCAGTGGACTCATGCATCAATTATTCACCCTTGCCAACATAGTGGCTTAGTACAAATATACAGCTACATTAATTTTAGTGTATAAAAATTCAGTTTAAGGATTTCAGGTAAAGTGTTATCACTATTCCGGGTTTATAATATTTTATTTCATTCAAGCAATGAACTAAGTTATTGCATTGTATTTGGCGATATAAAACCCATTCAGCCATTATAAAATAAACAAGCAGAAGACTGAACCTCAGTGCTATACAAAATCTTACTGAACTCCTTCCTCCAATGTCTTTTCTCCAAAAGCTAATTTAAAATATATATTTCTGTCCAAACATATTAGCAAATATGCACTGAAGAAGAAACAGAACGGTATATCTTTCTGTTCTTTGATTATGTACTGTTTACATTGACATTTTGATAAATAAACACATGTAAATAAAATAAATCAAAAACTGTAGAATGCTTTAAAATGTTTGCACGCTTTAGTTATAGTCACATATTCATGCTTTGCTCATGTTGAGCATCAGTTAAAAAAAAAAAAAAATCGACTGGACATGTAATGTTTGATTGCACACTAGTGGAAACACGGAAGGATGGAAAGAGGCAATCAAGAACTCTATGAGAGAAATCATTAGGAACTCAGACTCGATCTGTGTGTTTAGGAAATGAACAACTGAGCGGCACTGACAACAGAACCTGTGACGCAAAACTCAATCTCCAACATCATTTCTCCAGTCTTCAGTGTCACGTGATCCTTCAGATTCGCTGATCAGTTATTATCAAATATTACTGGTGTTCAGTTATTAATACTGTTTTTTATCATTACATCTTGACCAGCATTTTGGTAATGGTATTGTGTTGCGATTTCCATAGGAACAGCAGTTTCCAAAATTGATAATAACAAGACAAGAATGATCACTGAAAGATCATGTGACACTGGAGACTGGAGTACAGATGCTGAAAATAATATTTCTCAATAATCTTCTCAAATATGTGCAGCCTTGGTGTGCATAAGAGACTTCTTATTAAAAAAATATTAACATTTGCATACGATTTTGAGAAGCTCTGCTGTGAGGAATGTCCAGTATCTAATAATTAGTATCGATTCTCATGCTATTACACCAGAACTGAACAACGGAGATTGTTTATGACGAGCAGGAAAACCATCATGTTGCTGATTGAGGAAATCTTGAAAACATGCCAATGGTAAACACACAAACTAGAGGAGGCAGAGTCAACAGCAACAGATGTGTGGGTGGCAGTGGAAAGCCTCCTGATGAACAGAAATAAAGCAAACATATTTTCTTGTTTGAGGATCATTCTGGAGATGCCATAATTGTACTGTTGAGGAAGAAACTACGCTGTGGTTGCCATGCCAACAGGTTAAGAGAAGCACCTGCTACCTGCGGTCGCCGTTAAAATCCCTGCAGACCCGGGCTATCATTTTCAGCCTGCCTTTCCCATTTGATTAAAGGCTGTTATATGCTCAACACTGCACGCCTTGCGTCTCCCTCTTGTTGTGGTTGCAAAATTACCCTGGACTTCATTAAGTGGCTCATTACCTGCTGTCAAAGCTATCAGAGAGCTGGATTCTGTTCCAGTCTCTGTTACTTTCTCTTTCAAGCCTAATCAGACACTTCACATGACAGGAACATGAGCTACTGCTAGGCCTGGCTCTGTGGATGTCGTGTAGGACTGCTAGATGGCTGGAGTCATGCTAAAGTCACAAAAAAAAAAAAAATAAACACGAATGAAAAACATTATGCATGGAAGTCAGTTCCCACCTTAAGATGGAAGCTTGCAAATGAGAGTTACAGGCGATGTGACCATTAAAAATGCCAAACTGCCATTTTGTCTGACAAACAAACCAGACTGGAGAGTAGATTGACTTCGGTGGGTTAACTTGAAAAATGGTGTTAACACCTTTTCAACCTAGACTCATAAAAAAACTTACCTTACTGCATGTCAACGTTTTTTTTTTACGTTGATAGGTATGTATTATCGCTAAATTTTAATGCTCTATTATATGTTGGAAATAGATGTAACCATGTTATTTTAAAATCCTTTGAACCGGATTTGAACTTTTTTGTTTGTTTGTTTGTTTTTTATCTGTAGTGACATGGCCAAGCCAGAGCTCCTCGCCTCTCACAGTTCTCAGATTCTTCAGAGTTGTGAGGTATAAATTGGTAATTGTAAGAAACAGTATTATAATGTCTCATAAAAATAAATATATTTAAAAAAATTATATTTTATTTTACCAATTGATTAATTATTATATACATATTGATTGATTGATTTATATTTATTTAAATTTATATTATATTATTTTAGCTTTAGGTGTATTATATATTGTTTCAATTTAAATCAACACATATTGTTCCTGTATTACTTGAGTATTATTTTTTTATGTAATTAATGTACATGGATTTGATACATTGTATCAAATCCATGTACAGGGCAGGCATGCAATACAAGGCCAGAGAGAGGCCAGGGTGGCAATACAAATGAAATACAAAAACTAAAGATACCAGAGAGTGGGAGTGAATGGTATTTAAAGCGAAGGAAAAGAGTTCTGATATTAGCAATTAGTAATGAGGAGATTGGCAGCAGCTGGTTATCGTTCGTACGTGCTCCTCCAGAAATTCATTATAAAAGCCATTTATTTGACTCACTTTGTCTGTTTTGCAACTTTATAGTAATGCTATAATATTGTTTCTACTCTACTTCCAGAATGCTTCTTGCCAAAATAAATAAATGACTAGATGGTTTCCCTGGACAAAGTGCAGTTATTCAACAAATGTTTGGCACAGGTTTTAGCTACTACTGTACTGAGATGAAAGGCATTTTTCATTGTCATTGCAATGTCTAATAAATCTTATTTTTACAAGGTCGCTATATTGCTCCCTGCCATTTATAATTTTATCATAACCTGTTGTATTTTTCAAGGTTTGCTTTGCTATATAGTTGCCAGTCACTTTATTTTACAGTACTGTACATGTATTTGTGTAATTATTACCTAGTTATTGTAATAACAACAATATGTACATAGTACGTACATGAGTAACAGGACTGTAAATTAAAGATCTATCCAGTTTACAGCAATAGACTGCATTATTTAGATTCATCATATATCAATCAATCAATCAATCAGTCACTTTTTTATAGCGCTTTTAACAATACCGATTGTAGCAAAGCACTAAACATTATCAAATAGGAGAACAGAATGATGGTAATGTATAATGACGAGTTTAAACTATTTATTTATCAAAGGCAGAGACGGTCTTTGTAGTCAAAACGACCGTAATTACTGGGAATCAGGTGTCCCCAACTAAGCAAGACAGTGGTGACAGCGGCAAGGAACCAAAACCCCATCCAGAAAGAATGGGGGAAAAAAACTTTGGGAGAAACAGGCTTAGTTGGGGCCAGTTCTTCTCTGGCCGGAGAATAAATATTGTGGCAATGCCAGGTACTCATCATGCTTTGACTAGTCTTAATTTCTAATTATTCATTATTGATCAGATCATTTAAAGTTGCAGTGGAGTTGTGAAATGTATTTGGAAGTGTATATGTATTATTTGTATTTTTTGTTACTGAAAGACCTAATATTTGTGTGTTAGCCAAAGTTATAAAATGCCTTTGTCTATTAAGTGGTCTTCATAATTTTAATATCCTTATGTAATGCATGCAAACATCTCGGTTACATATGTAACCCTCGTTCTCTGAAGAAGGGAATGGAGACATCACGTCGGTGACCAACGAATAGGAATCTTGCTTCGACATGACCAATCTACGGTGCGTGTATGAAAACACGCCAATGAAATTGGCATGTGCTGATTAACACCCAGCTGCATCTGATTGCAGCGTGAGTATAAATAGGCAGCGGATTAAGCATTCATTAGTTTTTCGCTGAGGAGCCGAGCCGGTGACACGGCCCCCTAGCGGTGGTACAGCCCCATGGCGATGACCGACGAATAGGGATCCCTATTAAAACGCCATAGAAGCTGCCCCTACCAGTGTCGTGTGGGAGTCTCCCAAACCCCCAGTGTTTGGCCTCCAGCCCGGGACTCTAACCACAGGATACGAGAACTGCACTACCTCAGTAACTGAAGCATTGGGACGTCTGGAAAGATGTGCTGAAGTCAGCCTTCTCATTGGAGGTTAAGATGGATACACATGTATCATGAACTTTCAATGCATATGGAGAGCCTGACTCTCCTTCCGATGCAGCGATCGACATATGGTCATCAGGGGGAGTGCTAAAGGTGACACCCGGTACCATTTTTGGCTGTATTTTGCCTATTTATACTCGCGATCAAATGCAGCTGGAAGTTAACCAGTGCATACCAATTTCATTGGCGTGTTTTCATACACTCAGAGTAGATTGGTCATCTCGATGCGAGATTCCCATTCATTGGTCACCGACTGAAAGGGAACTATATGTTTGGTACATATCCCATTTATAGAAGAAAATTACTCCACAAAATTGAGGTTAAGTCCTTTTCCCACAATTTTAACACTATTTAGTCCCATCAGATTACATCTTGTCAGTCTTCTTCAATGGTAAGGTAGTTTGGAGACAATGCTGCATGGATGAAAAAAAAATAAAAAATCTATATCTGTAGATCTATACAGGCAGTTTTGACATTGTAGAGAAATGGTATAGAGGTTAAATGATTAGGGAGGTGCACAAAGATCCAAAGTCTTTGTGTGAGAAATCACAATCTTGGTGATACAATGTATGTTTTTCAGATTTTGTATTCAAAACACAGATTTGCTTTAAAATACTAACAAGATGAGAACTACCAAAAGGAAGGCCAAAGTTTGGCCAAATACTGCAATATACTCCCTTAAATGAGTGTAACTAGCCTGGCTTCCACTGACCTTTTACTCATGTTGAGCACTATTCCAACACACAGTTGTCATGAGAGAGCATAAGGAGGCACCTTTTTCTAGCCTCCAGCTATTTTACAGTCTCACATTCAAACACAGCATTCTGTACAAATTCAGATCTTTTGCTGGTGCTTGCAAAGAGTTTAAAGTCTGTACACATGCTTCCTGCAAAGACAACACTTAAACACAAAAAAATCAATGTAAAGCTTATCATTGGTGTAGTTCACCTGAAGATAAGGTGGCGCTTCGTTTGTGGAATTGATTGGTTAGACAGCAGAATCTGAATGACTCTGCCCACAGATCGCATTACATGCGCTCTGCAACACAGCAGTTTTTGCAGGGTGGTAAAAAGGCCTGACGTCATGCCTGTTGGTTGTATCTAAACCTTTACCTGGAATATTTCCACAGCATTCCAAATAAAACTAGAGAGAGAAATGCTAAAAATGCCCTTTTCGAAGACTCTTTGATTCTCAGTTAATCTTACTCGCATAAAAGAACATATGCCTTTGATCTAGTGGTTTGATGAGAGCTAAAATAATCACCTCATCTGGTGTACTCAGATTAATAATTGGTAACAAACATATTAACAGCCCCTCTTTACATTTTACAATATTGTAGTATTCTAGCTGTTCATTAAAGAGTACAGCAGTTGGGTTGTGGAAGTGAACATCCCATTTATTTTCTCCATAGGGGAATTTGATTTGAAAAAAAAAAACAAAAAAACGTAGAAACTGCTAAAGACAGTGCTTATGTGAGCTATAAGGTTGTTAAAAGGATAGTCACTGCTAAAATGCACACATCCACATCCACCATGACTGCTTCCGGTTTCCACAGTCGGCAGAAATGAGAGAAATGTGTTTATCACGTATGAAATGTGGATATTCATCACACTAAAAGACACTAAGATCATACTAAGATTCACTACAGGGGGTCTTTATTCACCCCCCAGAGCCATGTGAAATACGTGCACATTATTTCACGTCTTCAGTGAAGTGTAACAGCTATCATCCTTTTAAGCCCATTCGAAGGCACACCAAATAATTTTGCGTTTTTATTTGCTGTACTGTTTTTACACATTTTCATGAGACCGGGTTTAAGATAATGCACATCCGTCTATCCTGTCTGGGTTTACTTACTGGTGCTAATTGCCAAAATTGCTTTTTTTCTAATTGCTAAAGCTTTAAAAACCCACACAAGGTTCTTGCATTGTAGAATCTGACAGATGAACAATAGCGTTTGATGAGCGGATGCAGCGTATTAGAAAACAAATGATGGTGTTTAAGTGCCTTTAAAATGCCAGCCCTCTGACAGAGTCTGTGTCATTATGTCGGGAAATATTGTGACATATACATACATCTAAACAATGATTGCAACAAAACAGAAATTAGATACTTTCTTCAGCTACGTTCTGAATCAGTTATTTAAACCAAATATTGGAACACAGTCTTCATTTATCACCATATTTAAAATCGTTAAAGTCTGACTGTCCTGCATGAGCAGTTATCATATCAAGAGTACATTATATGATTTTTTTTGCGAATACTATTACCATAATCCACATGAGCAGTGAACTGTAAAGTGCAGTACTGGCACAGAGGTGAAATATTATCCAACATGTTTGTATATTTTGCTGTCACAAGATAAAATAAGAACCTTTTAGTCATCTTGATTACAGTCACATCTTTTAGCCTACTGCGACACTGCAAGAACACTCTTGTTGTAGCAAATCCGTTCGGTTCAGTCCTTTTATTCCAGCTTTTGCATTTCTGCTAATGCCATACAATCAATGGACTATAAAATGCTGTTGTGGACCTCCAATGTGTTAACTGTTAATTGGGTCCAATAACATAACCAAGGCCAGATTTGGCACAGATGTATTGCTTTGGTGAAATGCTAGTCCTGTTATGCTAGCAAGAGTTAGACTTCAAATAGCTTAGGCACAGCTTTCAAAAGCATACTTAAGAATTTACCTCGACTTTTCGAGTAGACTTTTGTGCAGATTAAGGGGGATTTTAGTCATAGACTTTCTGCGTCTCTGATGTTGTAGTATCTGATTAGGTAAATAGCTTTTACTGATTATATTGACTGTGTCTGGATATTACTCATTCGTACCCCACAGTCACTGGTGGGTGTTTGCAAAATGATAGAATTTTTTTTTTTTCCCCAGCTCTTTATTTGGAGTCCCAAAATGATCCTGAGATAATTCTGTAGGAACTGTGCATCTCAGCTCTGAAGTAATGGATTATAAATGTATAATTATGAGTAAGGCTATAAATGAACTGCTCAGTCTGATAAAAACATTACATAAATCCACAGAAAATGTCGGACCATAAAGAGAGTGTACTTAGGGTAAAATGCTGTTACAGTGTCCATTTAATTTGATTTAAAATACATTAGCCTGTAAAATGCTGGCATTGATTAATCTTAAAATTATGATTACTTCGTCATTAAGAAAAAAGCAACTAGATCACAAATATTTCAGTTTATCCCATAATCATGGTGAGCTTATATTGTTATGAATTTGTAAGCAACTTGAGAATTATACTTTACGAATATATACACGTATACTTTACGTGAAAAAGCTTGAATGCAGTTAATTGCTGGCTAACTAGATGGGGTGCTAATAATGACAACCAGTTCACCACAGTGTTTTTTGACTGAAAAACACAGCTTCTTTGACTCATGTGTAATCACATTAATTTAAAAGCCATTTTATGTTAACATTCCAAATAAAAATTAGTCTGTTTTGCAACTTTATAGCACTGCTAATGTTGTTTCTACTCTACTTCTCATCAGAATGCTTCTTGCCAAAAAAAAAAAAAAAAAAAAGACTAAATGGTTTCTCTGGACAAAGTGCAGATATTTAACAAATGTTTGTCACAGCTCGTAGCTACCACTGTACTGAGATGAAAGGCATTTTTTATTGCCATTGCAATGTCTAATCTTAATTTTACAAGGTCGGCTATATTTCTTTTTCCAGCCCTTTATAGTTTTATAATAACCTATTATATTTTTCAAGGTTTGCTTTGCTATATAGTTGGCAATCACTGACAGCATGTTCTGTATACAGTATCTAAACACATTGGTAACAGTGTCACAGATATATATATATATATATATATATATATGTATTTTTACATATGTTGTTGTAGAAAAATCAGCTCAACAGGGATTCATTTAAAATTTTACAGGGATTGTGGACATAATCACTGTCTTTGTCACAGTTGTCTGTAATTCGGACTGGACATTTAACAGGAACATGTAACAAACCATGTGGAGAAAGACGATCTACACCAGACGCTAACATCAGACAAAGAAGCAAGATATGGGGTGTGAATTTATACAAGACTAATCAAGGACTAAAGACACAACACCTGGACAGAGTTAAACAATAATGACATGGAAGGGGTTACAAATGAGGAGCAGACACGAGGGATCAGGTAAGTAAACAAAACGTAAGGAGCATGTGGACAGAATGACAACAAAACACAGACAAGGAATGCCTACGGCATTACATAGCCCCTCCCTTTAGCGCGGATTCTAGACGTGCGATGTAACAACAAGAAAAAAACAAAACAAAACAGAAAAGGTCCTAAGGGCGGAGCAGACGGCGGAGAAGCCCACCCGGGCTTACCGGGCCGAGAAGATGCTCTCCTGAGCCAACCATACAGTTCGTTCCCCTTCCAAGGTGGAGCAAACGGAGGAGTATTCCACCTGGGTTCACCAGGCAGCGAGGATGCCCTCCTGGGCCAACCATACAGTTCGAAACCCTTCCAAGGTGGAGTAGATGATTGCTGAACCCTCCGAGGCAACGCCAATGACGACCATGCCCTTCAGGGCGGACCATACAGTTTGAAACCCTTCCAGGGTGAAACAGATGATTGCTGAACGCTCAGAGGCAACGCCAATGACGACCATGCCCTCCAGGGTCGACCAGACGGCAGGAACCTCCTCAGGGGTGGAGCTGGTGGCGGAGAAGTCCTCCTGGGCAGAGCAGGCGGCGGAGAAGCCCACCGGGTTGGACCGGACGGCGGGAACGCCTTCCAGGGCAGGGCAGAAACTGTAACACCTGAACCGACTGGGCTTGAAACAGCACTCCTGGCTGTATAACTTGACTGACTGGACGTGAAACAGTGCACTAGGTTGAGTAACTGGCACTGACAGGGTTAAACACAGCCCTTTCTGCCATAAAAAAGGATTAGAATCCTTTTTTGGTGTTTGGGAACCGCGGGGGATTTTCTTGGTACTGGCAACCGCACTGGTGGATGTGACACCACAAGGATTTCGTGTGGTGCTGGCAACTCCGCAGGTGGATTAGTCTCAGCAGACTTGGCCGCCATTGTGAAAGCCAGCTAGAATATAGAAGCGATCTTCCTCGCCTCATCCAAAGAAGTGATCACTGGTGGAAATTCGTGTTCGCGGGAGCTTTACACGGTGGTCCGGGTTGCGGAAACTAAACCGAAACCACCTCCTTCGGCTCGGCGGTCCGTGGCGATTTTGGGAGCGGAACTCTGCTCCAGTGGTGCAGATGGTAAAAGGTATGGCAGTATACAATTATACAATGAGTTCCTATAAAGTTTTTTTTTTCTCCATTTTCAAATTTCAAATCAAATCAGAAAAGCATTTAGTTTCAATAAAAATTTACGGAAATAATAAAAAAGTTGAAAACATTTTGGGTAGGGTTAGGGTAGATGTAGGGTGGACTTAATTGTCCTAATAAGGTTGTCGACCATGGCATTTATTTAATTTATAATTTATTTTAATTTGGATTCAAATTAACATTTATACTCAATAAGTTGCTTTTTTTATAATGTAATCTAATACTGAGGTGCAGTTCTTTTCCGGGAACTCCCACTGCGTCCGAAGACACTAGGGGAATGCCTTCAGTGGGAACGCCTTTCTGTGTTCAAAACGCGCTCTATGTGCCACGTGCAAAATTGTTTGTCTGAATTGTGTGAGTGAAAAGAGTGTAAAAAGATCCTATTTCCCTTGCCCTTGAATGTGTGCATGAAAATAGTAAAAAAAAAAAAAGCAGAGTGATTGCGATCCTCTCCTTTTTGATCTCCTCTTTCGCTGTGAGAAAAAGAAAAAAGATCTAATTTTCCCCCTTTAATGTGTGGTGAAACCAGGTCTAAAGATTGAGTGTTTGAGTGATTGTGCAACGAAAACAAAACAATTACGATCCTCTCTTTGTTTTCTTCCTCCGCTAGAGCTTTAAAAAGATCCTATTTTCCCCTCCGTTTGTGTGTGCGTGCGAAAATAGTTATAAAAAGATCGAGTGATTGTGTATAAAAAACAATAGCCTCTCTTTTTTGATCTGCTCCTCCACAGACCTTTGTTTATATATTAAAACAATGAGCAAGACAAGCAAAGGAAAGGCAGGCAGGCTTTTAGAACTGTGTAGCCTGC
>JAUCMU010000027.1:2272541-2283120 GCA_032275025.1 Enteromius treurensis | reverse complement strand
CGCTAGCGAACGTTCTGAAGCGGACCAGTTGCGAACGTCCCCGTTTGGTCCGCTGGCGAACGTTCTGAAGCGGACCAAACGCGGACCAAATGCCGACTAACAGAACATTGGCAACGTCCGGAGGACGTCCCCTGTTTGCTGGGATGTTGAGTTACATCACAACTACAGTATGTGACATGACAAATCTTTCATATTTAAAGGACCTGTATCTTCAACAAAAAACTTCGATTTAAAAATTGCAAATCATGTAAATAGACCCTGACAATGTAAAATATAATAATGTTAATGGGCTCCCTGTAATGCTGATAAATTGTGTCTGCAGTTTCAACATCAACCACCACTGAACAAACTACTACAACAGCCATAAAAACCTGTGAGTGACTGAGTTTATAAATCACTTATTCTTACTTCATTCTGAATTTCCTTAAAATGACAATCATTTTCAAGCTCATTGTTGAACATTTACTTGTTTTTTAACAGATTTAACTGTGATGCCCACTTCTGAAACCACAACCTACAGTAAATCTTGTAAGTTGTAATTATTTTCTGATAATTCTAGATTAAATCTTTGAAATGATTCTCTTCTAAAAAGTTATTCCTCTTGTGATATGTTATTTTTAAATTAGACTACCTTCAGTCCAGTACAAACACACCAACCAGCACAGCAAAAGAAACAACGTGTAAGTTATCAATGTAAAAGTCTTTCACTATGTAAAATAACATGTTTGATTCAAAAGTCGTTTTTAAATTTCAATATTAAAAATACAGATGGGATCCATTTTCAAAGTTCTGTACATGATACGTATTTGTACACGGTAAGAACGAATGCGTAGCACAGAGACAGTTACTGTAAATAATAACATGGTTTATTATTATGCTTATCGTTATGGGGCATTCACACAAATGTTACCTTGACAGTACAATACAGCATTCAGATTTTGAAATACTGACTAAAATTCAACTTTTAATGAAATATACTTTTCAAACTAACCTTGCTTACACTACTTAAATATTTCTGTCACTGACAAAAATATTTTGTATCACATTAAAATAAAGACAAATTTAAATAGCCTATTCTATTTACATTTGTATGTGAAGCCAAAATTAATCTCAACTTTGTTTCAAAACCCTAATCAAAGAGCACATGATCACAAACAGAAATCACCATGATGAAAAGTCCGGTTCACTGGCCCCGATTCTGCGTGTAGGGCTTTCCTTGCTCTTCTTTAAAAACACATTTATTAATGTCACGTCTGGTTGTATGGAGATGGAGAGCGCTGGAGACGTAAAGTTCAAATAATATATTGTTTTAATTAAACAAACAAATAAACTTACATGGAGCATATAGAAAACCAAACATAATCGTTGACGGACAAACTTGAACTCAAAAGACAGGGGTTTTATACAAGGGAGACTAATCACAAGACAAGACATAGCTGGGGAAACACAGGTGGACGGGAATCATCTAATAATTACATCTAACACAAGAAAAACCATATAAGGGCAAACAGGGAGACTAGACTGAAACAGACACAATGAAAATGAAACAAAACCAAGAATACAAAAACAGACTATAAACAGAACAGAACTGACATAAAATGTTACAATTAAAACTTTGATTTCTAATTTAATTCTGACTTCTACCTCGTTTGAATCTGACTCCAATCTTAGGTTCTCTGAAATTAAAATTACAATAGTAAATTTAAATGCTGATCTGAAAGTTAGTTGTATCATAATTTAGAGGCTTGATTATTTTGGATGAGCTATACTTTCAATTACTCGTTCATTGGGGACCTAATGTCGTCGGAGTCTGGCGTCCCATCTCACAACATAAAACCGCCAGAACATAAAGAACATAGGTTAAATAGTCTTTAACCATACCCAACGTGTCAATTTCAGTGATAAGCATGAATCCGGAGGTCTTAGAGAAGGTGCCAACTGCTCCGTTCATTCTCAAGCCTTTAGTGTGTCATATCCTGGTTGTGTATTTATGCGCGCAAAAGCCTCCTCACAATCTTCTAGTCATAAATGATTTCAGCAGTCTAAAATTAACCAAGAAATTATGTTTATTTTGCCAGGCATAGTAAGATATCAATTAAAGTAATTCAATCAACATTTAGTTACACAACTGATCCGCATAAAACGTTAAATAAAATAAGAAAATCTTTCAGAGAGTCATCATACCTGACAAAATAGAGAGACACATTGCAGCATGTGAGAGACCTGAAGGTTTAGCTCCAGAGACCCTTGCATACATGCAGCGTGGGGGTTTTGGCTACAAAATTTCCCCTTTGCTGTTTCACTATTTGCCTTAAATACTCCAGACCAACACACACACAAATCTTTGCATCAGTTGTAAAAACACAAAAGACCTTTGGTTTGTCAGAAGTTCTCGCAACCCCAGGGTCGCACCTGGTTAGAGGTTCCCATCTGTCCCTTAGGAGAGGACACACCCCTTAGCAGTAAACCCAAATCTATAAAAGTTTTCAATCTTTCTAAAAATATAAGTGACTGCTGTGAAATTGAGACCATTTTACTAATATAACACACATAGTATATATATCTTCTTAGTGAGGTTGTTTGCTGTCTTTGAAGATCCCTTTCCCAGATTAACTTTTATTGTTTTGTTGCACGGCCTGTACCGTGAGAAGTTCCATGGTTTTAATTTCATGAGGAGATAATTTTACTCTTACACAGCCTCAGTCTCTTGTGTGAGCCATGATCAGTCTATAATAATCAAACATAGGTAAGTCTCAGGTAAGTAATCGGTGCTCATTAAACAGAGTGGGTTGCGAACCAATGATCGCTGTGACATCATCTACAGGTAAGTAGAAGGTAAGTATGTAATACTCAGTTTTAGCTGTGTTTTGAATTCCAATAACTTCTCTAAAAGGCTTGGGTGGGCATGCACCCAGATAGAAGAGTGCTAGGATAGAGCGATGTAACCTTGAGCTCCGCCGAGGAGCTACTGGGAACTGTGGCTTTTAAAATGTTTGCAGGATCAACGTCAGGTGAGTCCAATCATTAATTATGGGATTGGGTGACTGACTGTGCTGTGACTGTGCTGAGATCAGCGCACAATGACAGCGACGGTGTGACATAGCTGCTGCTGCATAATGGTGCCACATAGTTATGTCCAGTGTTTCTAGATTTTTCATGTACATATTATTATGGGATTCTTTCATTAACATTAACATTTATTCATTTAGCAGACACTTTTATTCTTTCATGTTGTAGACAACGAAATAGCAATTGATTTACAGTCGAGATGCGAGAAGTAGTCAGAAGTATCAATTATATTACTTATTATATTTAATGACAGAAACCTGTTTAGGATAAATTTTTCGCTTATCTGTGTCCACATACTGTATTTTGATGCAGCTAAATTCTCAATAAATCTGTTTTTCTTGATACTGTTTCTCTTGTCATAAAACAGGATGAATATGAAATAGTGACTTATTAAAACTGCATAACCAGCTCTACCATCCAAGATGTTAAGCCGCACAAAAATTCGGATTTACTGTATAGTCGAGTCGTCGTCTGATAAAATCAAACAGGCAACACATAAGATAATGACAATAGCTGTTCTTGCATGTAAAATTAGGCCTGGTTTACACTAGTGGGTTTTCGTTTTAAAACATTGTTTTAGAATGAAAATAATCCTCGTTTACACTGCCGTTAAACCTACTTACTTTTTAAACTAAAACAGGGTCAGCAGCATTTTCAAAATTGTCCGTTTTTGAGGGTGGACAACGCCAGATTAGTGTAAATAATAGGCTTAAATGGGGCCTCAGATCCGCCTCTGCCGCTCACTGATATCAACAGCTATACTCCTTCTTGTAACATGTGTGGATGTTGTTGTTATTGTTTTTCCCCATGTGATCCTTGCTTTTTCCCTGTGACCCAGTTTCTGTTGATTAGTTATCTTCTGTCATCTGGTGAAAATCTCTAGTCAAGAGCACCTTTAGAAATATATTTACCGAGAATAATGGTGACGTTCAATAGGCTACTTAGTTTACCTGCTGTAAATATTACTAAAATAAAATTGCTATGAAGTTTTGCAGCATTTAACTATCCAGCAAGATATTGAGTTTTTTTATATTTACGTGGTTCAGGTTAATAAGATAAAAAAACTAAAAAAAAAACACAGTAACCTGGCGGGCATGAAGTCCGCACTCTGTCAATCCCTCTCAAATATTTTCTGCAGTTGTGGGTTAATGAAGCTATTATCTATTGAGGACATAAAAAAAAAAATAAAAATAAATAAAATAATATTTTCCTGATGATCACAATTAAAACTATCCACTCCTTTTGCGCTTTTAATATGCATTAACAATATTTTGTATCAGAAAGGGCTAAGCTTTTAATCTTGATCTCTTAAAAAGGGAATATTTAGCATCATTAAAATGAAGAAATGCAGGCACTTGGCATTAAAATATATAAATCACAATTAAACCGTGTACCCTGAATACTTAGTATCTGTCCAATCTTGAGGGCCACTCCTCTAACTTTACACAGCGTGTTCACTATTCTCTCTTCATTGGCCTCCGACAGGAGGGGAGAGTCTAAAAGAGCTCCCTTATCTGAAAAAGAAACCAGAAACTAAACCCACTAACAGTTTAAAAATAGGTGTCAAGTATTTGAGCACGCTAGCACATTTTACCAGAGCGTTTTCCTCCAAAAGACTGCTTCGCCACCTCGGCAATGGCACCAATGCCAAGTCCAACAGCTAATCCTATATATATATATATATATAAATAAACATATATTATTATAGTTAGTGCAATTAACGCCTTAAAGTGTTGATCACATATGGGATACATGTACAGTATATCACAAACAGTCTGCAGTGAGATGTGTCTCGTTAATTATCAGTAATTATCAGTGATTGTTTTCCCTTTATAAGTTCCTGTCTGTCTTTTTGTCAGTCCTCGTCCATCATTAATGTTGTTCAACGTGTTCTTTGCTTTGTCTTGTTATATTTAAGTTTTGAGTTGCATTAAAAGTCCGTTTTGATATTCCCGGCAACTCCAGTGATCTTTCTACAAGACCTGTACGTTACACTTCTCTTCAAGTCTGAAGTGTCTCAGTGTATACTTGTCTTTCAACACACCCCATCGTCTTATCACGGGGCCCCTCGCAGTGCGTGCCCTGCATGCCTGTCTGCTACACCACTGCTCAGAGGCAAGTTTTAGGACTTTAAATTGGTGGTTTTAATGATTTTCTAAAGTTTGTGACATATCCTTTGACCTTGTCAATAAAACACTGTAGTTTGTCAGTAAGATATTTTTCTTAATTTTTTCTTGAGCTAAATTGCCTCTCTTTTTCACCTGTGACCAACCCTGCAAGTGCACTGGCATTCATTACTGACTCCACTACAGTCTGAATAACAAACTAATATTGTTGAATTCACACAGGCAATCAGAAGTGATAGGCATGCGGTAACTTAAAGGCTAGTCTGATGTCAGAGAGCTCTGGCATGAGTCACAGGGATTCATTGTTTGCCGCGTTGTTATTCTACATGACTGACAACTTCATTCTGAACAGCATGTGATTAAGAGCAATTACCCATCATGCGATTTAATAAGATCAATTCCAATGCATGTCTTCATGGCCCGAATGGATCAAAAATTGCAATGATGTGTCCTACTGGAATTAGTTATTTATTTATTATTGTTATTACTATTATTTTGTTTCTGTTTTATTTTTTTTTTTATTTTTTTCATTTTACCTTTTCAACTAAAAACACATGTAATCAAAAAAAAAAAGACAATTTCAAATACATTTCTGAGAAATGTGTCATGTAGTTTATGAGACAACCTCAGCAGAACCACACGTCTCTCTACCTAATGAGACACAGGCTGTGCATTAAAATACTGCACTCTCTCTAATGGTTTATATTAAAGATTAATAAAGATTTCTCTGTGAGGGCGTTTGGACGCTTAGGTGGTATTGTTTCCACCTCCTCATTACTTTACTATTTTATGGTCAAAGCTGTCAGGTTGTATCTGATTTGAGTGAATAATACACTCTAAATTGAGTGAACAGCTGGGGAGTTTCAAGTTGGTTTTACAAGCTTCCATAATGTTCATAATGGACATTTTCAGTTTTAATATACTTTAACACTTCCTATTAAATGTTGAAAAAACAATAGCTGGCAATGTAATGGAATTATAATGGAGGTTTTCAAATCACACCATCATGAATCCAAGCAGGAATGACATCAAACAATGAATCTATCCATATGCAATTCTAAATGCAATATTTAACAAAAATATTGTAACAGATGATTAATTTAAGTACATAGTTAAGGATAAGTGGGTCCCATTTTCACTCAACTCTAAACATGCCGAGCCTCATTGGATCTTTTGATTCTTACTGATCCGTGGCAGTAAAGTGTCGCCTTTGAAGTGGGCTACAGTTTATTTTGGCATGACGGCAGTCAATCTTTTGTTGTTGCCAGACTCTTTGATTTGGTTAAGCCATTTACCACCTTATCAAAGATGTGGCCAGTGGCAGAAGAAATGTTCCATTGCTCTGATGAAATCCCTGAAAAGTCCAGTTTCCACAAGCTGCCAATAAAAGCAAAACATCGTGGTAACTGGTAAATATTGTGAAAAAAAAGTGGCTCTAAGGTAACTGAGACATCATCTTGGTGGAAAAGTTGGGCAATGAAAAGGCGACCAATTTTTCTTGGTTCAAATCATGTTTGTTGTTGCACATTTCTTCATTAGAGGGTTTTTTATTTGTGGTGAAGCTGAAAACTGAGAGTTATACTTCTTTATACATAATTTCTTTAATATGTTATTGCATGTAATGTGTAAAAGTGTAGTGTTACATTTACTGACTATCATTTGCTTTATGTTAAAAATTACATACTTTAATTTAATTTCTATTTAATACATTTCATGTATTAAACAACGCATATAGTTACACATTTAAAACTTTATTTTTAAGTTACCTAAAATGGACACCTTAAAATAAAGTGTTGCTCATTTATTTAAAAACCTAATTCTACAGTTTCAACAATGTTGCTATCCCAGAGCAGGTGATGTCGCGACCTCGCTTCTCAGCGGGCAAGGGAAACACGGAGACAGGAGTTCCAATGAACAGGTAAATATTTAATAGATATCCAAGGTACACGGGGCTGATGAAAATGCAGAGGTCTACGCAGATAAACATGCAACATAACTTCGACGACAGACAACTTGGCATTACACAAGACACGGTTTAAATACAGGACATAATCACAGACAATGGGGAACACCTGGATACACATGGCTGGTAGGGAGTGAACACTAATGAGCGGGGCGGAGTCATAAACGAGGGAGAACATGAGGATACAAAAGGTAAATATAAAGCATGGAGCACATGGAACAAGAAAACAAACACAGAACGCAAGGACGGGGAAAATGTTCAACATAAAAATGCCCACGGAGTTCCAGAGCCCTCCCCCTACACGCGGCTTCCAGACACGCAGGCAACAACACAAGTCTTTAAGGGGGGCGGTGGAGACTGCAGCAAAGACCACCATGGCAGAGAGGACGGCGGAGAAGCCCACCTGGGCCGACCAGCAGCGGAGAGGCCCTCCTGGGAAGAACAGAGATTGGAGGTACCCTCCTGGCAGACCAGACAGCGAGGATGCCCTTCAGGACTGACCAGACAGCAGAGATTGAATTGTACAGAGGAGCACAAACAAGTCAATGGTGGCCTCCTCCTTCTGACGGCACTCCTGGCCATGGAACTGAGACCAACACTTCGTGATACGGCTCCTCAGATCATAATACGGGGCTGGGACCCGTTATTTGCGGGGCTAGGAACCGCAATGATTTGGGATGGCATCACTGGCCGTAAAACCAGAACTGGGTTAGGCAGAACGGGGTCTGTGGGAAGCAGGACGGGTAAATTGTACCAAAAATCTGGTGGTGGATCCGGACATTCTGGGAACTGACCTTGTGAAGCATACCTAGGTGAACCTCCACAAAGTGGATATCCATGGGATTTTGACACCAATCTAACTCCATACTGCGCCGGTTTCGGTGGCAGACCCCGCCGGATAGCAAGCCGAGAACCTGGCAGCTGGGGAAATCCTCATGGTTTCCTTGATTTTTAGGCCATCACGTGCGCAGATGGGTTCGGTGCACGGGGACGTAAATGCGAACCGATGGGCATTACACAAGACATGGTGTAACTTACTTTAAAAATTTGAAGCACACTACAAGTGCACATTCAATACAATTACACAGACTTTATAAGTATTATTTTCCTTAAGGGCTCCAAAAAGAACATACTAGTATATTGTCCAAATATTCCGAAACAATATGACTACTTTCATAACCAAAGCAAAATAAATTTGGCTATTTACTTTCAAATCATATATAATAATGCAACAAGTATACAGAGTGCAAATCAACTATGTCAAAAATGGCACTAACTAATTTGGAGACTTGGATTACACTACTGTATGTTTTAATTATTTAAATGCTACAGTACATTTATGTCATTTTTTTGGAGTTTAAAAACAGCTGGATGGTTTTGTATGAACTATCCCTTTTAACTATCAACTAACTCAGCATGTTTCCTGCTCCCTAGACCAGTACTGGACCAAGATCTTTTATCAGCAGCAACAGGTAAAAGGTCTTAAAATGCCTTTATGTCGAACTTATCATTTGCAGGATGTTTTTCACCCAATGTTTGCCTTTCTCCTGCCATTCCATGTTCACATTTTTTAAATGCAAATCCAAGCATTTCTACACTCTGGTTCTCTGTCACATTCCCAGCCCAAGGAGATGGAAAAAAGTTCTATCACCCTGCTTTAATGGTGCTTTTATCTTCAGTGAGCCACAAATAACCTCAGCCTTAACCGATAATGTCTGCACAGTGACACTTGTGTTACATTACCCTTTCAATATCTCCACGCATTGCCATTATCATTTATCTGACTTTTTTCATCCTCTGACTTGATTTAGGCACATTTCTATGGGCTGCAAGCGATGCACGATTCACGACTACTAGGCTGGAGTCTCAATGATTAAAAGTACACACTTTTTTTCACAACGTGGCTCCGCGATCAGTCAATAACAGTACTACATAGAACCGCAGCGATGGAAATGCCTCTTGTTGGCCTATCCAAGTGGCGGCATTAATCATGGCCGAACGTTTGATATTTATTTCTTATCCTATCCATGGACAACAATTTCTGAGTAATTGGATTCTCCTTAGCAACATATATATATATATCCATCTTTAGAGGTGTGGAGAGCTGAGAGCAATTCATCAGATGCCAATTCTAATCAAAGTGCCACTTAATCACATTATTTGCTTGCATCTCTGTTTTGTGCTGAGATTAATGCTAAAATGGGATCATCCAGGATTTGATTTCTGTTTTCAGAGCGCACCTTTCTTCCCTTTTTGCGGACTGTCAACATATTGCAGTGTCATAAAACCGCGTGCCGTGTAAACGATGAGAGATGTATAAATGGAACAGAAGAGCGATGTACCTTTGGGCCAGTAATTATTCCAGTGAGATGTGGAACTCTGGGAGGGACTAAACGGCTGTGTTTTGGGAAGACACATTGAGGGCATGTGAAGGTGGTCTATAGGGCTCTGTCAGGATGAGATTAGGCTGCTGGGGAGGCACAGATTGCTTTACGAATAAGCAGCACGCACAGCGGGGTGGCAGGAAAGAGAGGCAATGAGTTTTTGAGGCCCTGATAGGTTCTGCCCTTATTATTAATAGCTTTTTTTTCTGTTTCTGTAGCATGGGGTACAGTACACCACGGCTCTCTTTACACTTTAATGTTTTATTTTTTCTTCCCAAGTGATTTAGTATTATAGATCATTCAAAGACGCTGAAATTGTAATAGCAGGCGTTACATTATTTCAGTGGCGGTCTGCATTAAATTTGGGCGCTTAGCGTCTACGTCACGGCTCTTAGCCCTCACTCTGTTGATTGGTTGATCCGGCTGTTTCGGAGCCAGAGATAATCTGGGAGCTCATTTGCTATATTAGACTGAGTACAGAAGCTAACTGAAATTAAGCAGAAGTGTGAAGTCTGACATAGTCAGGCTAAAAAAAAAAAGGTGCAATTTCAGTAAAAAATAAATAAATAAATCCAATCGGCAGCATGAACTAAGCCTTAGAATAGGTTCTGAAGGATCATGTGACATTTGTTTTCCATATATAAAATTTGTTTTAAAATATATTTAAATAGAACACATTTTATTTAAAAAAAAAACATGGTTAAATGTAGGCCTAATGTAATGCTCAGTATAAGAAGGAGAACCATCGGAGGTAAGTTTGAACAATTTATTGATATAAATTGTGAATAAAGAAAGCAGTCTTAGAGGAGAGCAGATGGTATCAATCTCCACAGCGACTGGCGTTGGTGTGCTTGGGAATTCCTGAATGAGGCGTCGTTGAAGAGGTAGGAATGGTATACTCAGCGTGATCTCACTCCAGTTTACTAACTGTCCTTTCCTTTGCAGGTGGAGTTGCACAGAGCGTGGATCTGGACGTAGCGTTCTGGGAAAACAGGTAAGTAAAGCAGGTGAGTGATCACAGGTAAAGCACACTTGAT
>JAUCMU010000027.1:2251465-2261741 GCA_032275025.1 Enteromius treurensis | reverse complement strand
GTGGCAGCCTGTCCAGCGGCACCATAAGCCTTGCCCGCGAGAGCGGACGAGAGTTTACAGGCTCTGGACGGAAGCCGAGGTTCACCCCGCCATGAAGCGGCACCGCGCGGACACAGATGGACCGCCACGGCGCGCTCCACTTGAGGGATTCCCTCGTACTCCCTGGCTGCACCGCCAT
Source organism: Enteromius treurensis (assembly GCA_032275025.1). NCBI lineage: Eukaryota > Metazoa > Chordata > Actinopteri > Cypriniformes > Cyprinidae > Enteromius > Enteromius treurensis. The sequence goes on along the minus strand of JAUCMU010000027.1, from coordinate 2,261,563 downwards.
CGAGCGCAGCGAGAGCCGGAGAGCTTGGGCGTAAGCGTGACGAGTAAGGGGCTCGCCACGACCTGGTCAGCTCTCCGTGCACCCCCAGGAAGAAAGCTACTGGGGGACATCGCGACAGCCCTGCTGCTCTGGCCCCCAGAAACCAGTCATCCAGCCGCAAAGGGTCGGTCGCAGGCACACGCGGTACCTGCAGGCCAATTCCAGCTGCGGCGCGGAGGAGCATATCTGAGAGTTCGAAATCAGCTGCAGACTGCTAAGGTCCAGCGCCCTGCCACGAGAAGAGCGCAAGGGGAGTCGTCCCACGAGTGAGATCTCAACGTGGCCAAGGTCATACGCTCGCAATGAACGCATGAGCCATCCATGTTGAATCAGCCAATGATGAGTTGAGACGTTCTGCTACTTCCCCCTGCCAAGGCAGCGCAGCGCTGCTCCTCTCTGCATCCGAGGATGAAGAGATAGAGAGCGCTGAGGAGACCACTGTCTCCTCTTCACCCCAGTATGAGGAGCTTTTGGAGGTGGTGACTCGAGCCGTTGCCAAATTAAACATTGATTGGCCGGCCGAGGTGAAATCAGAACCGCGTAGAAGGTTCAGAACCTCGATGTCTGCTCACTTCTTCCCGGCGATCGTGCTAGTATTAGCCAGTCGTTGATATAATTCAAGTCACAGTGGAGCCAGTGCTTCATCCACACATTTTGTAAACATACAGGTTGAGAGTGCAAGGCCGAAGGGTAGTACCCGATATTGGTATGCCCGAGGTGGTGGAGCAGATCTGGAGAAGGTTTTACAGAGCAGAGGTGGACCTCTTCGCGACTCAGGTGAACGCGCAATGTCCCCTCTGGTACTCTCTAGTTCATTCAGCTCCTGCGGGACTGGATGCCATGGTACAGACAAGGCCAAGGCTGCGTCTTTACGCTTTTTTTTTCTCTGCTCCCCGGAGTTCTGGCGAGAGTGCGCCAGGACGAGGTCAGCCTGCTGCTTGTAGCACCATTCTGGCCAGGCCGAGTTTGGTTCTTGGACCTGATAGACCTCCTAGACGGCCCTACATGGGAAATTCCGATCAGGAGGGATCTTCTCTCACAAGCGGGAGGCACAATAGTCCACCCCCGCTCGGAGTTGTGGAGACTGAGAGTATGGCCTCTGAGGGAGCACAACTTCTAGCCGCAGGTCTATCAACCGAGGTTGTTGAGACCCTTCTCTAATCCAGAGCTCCATCTACGAGGAAGCTCTATGGCCTGATATGGAAGTTGTTCACTTCATGGTGGAGAGAACGCCATCAAGATCCAGTTAACTGCCCGGTTGGTACAGTGCTGGAATTCTTGCAGGCTCGATTCTTTACTAGGGTCACTCACTCCACCTTGAAGGTTTATGTGGCAGCTATATAGGCCTACCACTCCTCTCTTGGTGGACATACAGTTGATAAAGAACCCCTGGTCATACGCTTCCTCCGTACGCTCCCGGATACCAACCTAGGACCTGGCTGTTAGAGGCCCTCTGTGGGACACCATTTGAGCCCACAGAGGAGATTTCAGATCGTCTATTAATGATAAAGACCACACTTCTTTTAGCGTTGTGTTCTCTGAGGAGAGCAGGTGAACTTCAGGCCCTTTCTGTGGCCCCTACACACCTTGACTTTGCGCCAGGCATGGCCAAAGCCTCCCTTTACCCGCGAGTGGGTTACAGTCCGAAGGTACCTACGGTCACACCTCAGCCAGTGGTACTGCAGGCCTTTAACCCACCTCCCTTCAGAGAGCCTGGTCAGAAGACGTTAAATTGTATGTGTCCAGTGCGAGCACTGGACGCATAAGTGCACAGAGCTGCCCTGTGGAGAAAGTCGGATCAGTTGCTGGTATGCTTCAGTTCTCCCAAGAAGGGGCTACCAAAAATGTATTAAAGACATCGTCAAAATAATCCATCTGCCATCAGTAGTTCAATCTGTATTTTTGAAGCTACAATAATACTTTTTGTACACAAAGAAATAAAAAATACGAAACAATGAAAGCCTCCAAGTTTTCATCCAAAATATTTTTAATTGTGCGATTCTGGGGAGTAACCCTTTAACTTTTAGCAGCACTGCAATATTTACCTGAAGCAATACAGAGCAATATGTGCCAAGGTCAATGTATCAAAAATGTCCCAGCTAGGGTCATGTTTTGAACTTGCGTTTTAGCACCACTCACTGGCCATTTCACTTTGAATCTGCCACAAAAAAAAGTAGCAAAGTATTGCAGAAATATTTTTAGAGGCACGCATTTCAAATGAGCTCTTCAAGATCATCTGACCCAATTTAATTTATCTGACACTACAACAAAGCTAGACTTATTTGATAACTATGCTAAGCAGTGTCTTACATGTGGTCAGTCTAATTAGTTGTATCACCAAGGTCTCCAGGTCTCATACATCCATGCCAGCACCACAATCCTTAGATGAGCCCTTTATCTATACCGATCCCAAAATTATTCTATCTGAAAAACACACCTCTCACCTCATTTATTATGTGAGTAAATGTAGTTACGGTAATAACAGTTTTGGAACCGGCAGTTTTGAACTTAGCACTGACAGCCAGAAAATTGAATACAGCTTGAAATGTGGTACTTCAGATGTAATTATGGAGCCGGTTTCTCTCTTCCTCTCTCACTATGACACTCTAGTCTATGACAGGAAACCCATTAATGGGTTGAAAGAACTGCAAACGCTATTACTCCCTTTGCAGTGTTCAAACCAACTCGACAGAAGCTGAATAGACACTGTTTGCTCTTCTTTGATAAACTGGAGGGTTATGAAAGTTAGCGAGTTCTGCAAACGAGACCACACTTCATTTTACTATGAATGTAAATTAAGCCTTATCACAGTCTAAAGGGAATGGAATGAATAAAGGATAGGAACCGGGCGAAAAAGCGATCTTTTCTAGTTTGGTTAACCACTGGCTAACAAACGCAGAGAGACATCAAAATGTCGTTAGTGTGGTATATTGCTGTGAAACCACATGGCACTTCAATTGGGAAAGAGGGGGAGAGGTTTTGGCAATGGCATAGTCGTGCATTCTAAAACCATAAAACTCTCAGAATGGCACAGGCTGATGGAGTGTGAAAATATATAATGCTTACTGAATGTTTAGAGGTTTTTCTCCTCAGTGAGAGCAATTAATAACAGCAGTCTGCTGCCTGCCTGTTAATCCTGTCAGTTTGGCCTGAAAAGGGATGGAAAGATGCCGCCATGATGAGAGATCAATGCTGGTTATGGTGGCACTAGGCTGAGGTGAAGCATGGATAACACACAGCTGCTAATTGCCCAATAGCACCATGTTGCATCTAAAAAGATATTTTGCACTGAAAAAAAAGAGAAAATAACAGAGAAAAAAAAATATTTTTTTTTAACGTGCATACAAATATTTACTTTGTTTTTGGTCTGAAGATCTCTGTTACTTATGGAACCCTCGTTCCCTGAAGAAGGGAATGGAGACGTCACGTGCCGTCGCCAATGGTCCTGTACCGCTGCTGAGCGGCTGGGTCACCGGCTCGGCTCCTCAGCGAAAACTTACAGTACTGAGCAAAAAAATACAGATTTTTATTATCAGTTTTGGAAACAGTTGAGCTGCTTAACAGTTTTTTAGGAGCTTTTGGAGGTGGTGACTGGAGCCGTAGCAAAGTTAAATATCGAGTGGCCGGCCAAGGTTAACTCTGAGCGTTTCTTGCGAGCGAGGCCGCCACCTTCAAGACGGAACCTTCCATTCTTTCCTGATCTCCACACCGAGGTGGCGAGATCATGGATAAAAGCCTTTCTCGGCACTCCTCTTCGTCCCTGCGTCTGAATGTTGTGGAAATGTAGTAGGGATGAATGAGTGTGATTACAAGACGATGACACGGGTCACGATGACACTACATCAAAGAGCTCAGGAAAATCGCTGACCTCTCAGTGCGTGCCACCAAAGAGACCACCCGCGCCATTGGCAGGTCTATAGCAGCTATGGTGGCAACGGAGAGGCATCTTTGGCTGACTCTGTCCGATATGAAAGAGAAAGACAGAGTCTGCCTGATGGACGCCCCACTTTTGCCTCAGGGTCTGTTCGGCGACATCATCAATATGGTCGTCGACAGACACCAAGAGGCACGGAAACAAGCGATGGTGTTTCAGCGGTTTCTGCAGCCCCACCCGAGTACCCGCTCCTCATACAGAGACACACAGAAGCAGAGCGTTGGCATGAGAGGAAGGCCCCGCATGGCAAGAAAAGAAAGTCCTGAGGCCAGTGGCTTAGGGCTTCAGAGGGCAGGCCCCTCCGGGAAACAGCGAGGTCCACCCCATTACACGGTGCCCAGATGTACCCGGTGCCCTCAGGAGACCACCTCACTAACCCTGTCGGTGTTATAGAGCGTGAGTGTAGTACTGCAGCGGGGCTGAAGGGTTCGCCACCAGGCTCTCACGAGGGACAAGTAATAGCTTTTCCCGAGGCTGGGCTATGTCAAAACATTCTGCTCGTCACTCCAATATAATCAGAGACCAGCCTAGATAGGCTGTAAAACAGGTCATAGCACGAATCAAGTCTGAGGACTGGTTTGTCATGATAGATCTAAAAGACGGATACTTTCACGTAACGATCCATCCTTCTCACAGGAAGCTCCTGAGGTTTGCTTTCGGGGGCAAAGCATACCAATATCAGGTTCTACCCTTCGGCCGTGCACTCTTACCTTGTTCGTTTACAAAGTGTGTGGATGCAGCGCTGGCTCCTCTGTGACTCCAGGGCATCCGCATACTAAATTATATCGACGACTGGCTAATCCTAGCACGGTCGCCGGATGAGGCAAGCAGACATCGAGATGTCGTCCTCGCTCACATGAAACGTTTTGGGTTGAGGCTGAACGCTATGAAAAGTGTACTTGCTCCAGTTCAGAGAAACACTTATCTAGGCGTGGTGTGGGATTTGACCACAATGCAGGCTCGAATGACACCTGCTCATATAGAGTTGATCCTCTGCACAGTCACAAGAGTAAAAGAAGGCCGGTCACTCACTGTCAGCGGTTTCAAAGATTGCTGGGTCTTGTGGCATCTGCGTCCAATGTCATAGCTATTGGCCTGCTATACATGAGGCCCCTACAGTGGTAGCACAGGAAAAAATGTGTATCCCTGAGGGGAAATCCCCTTTGCATGATCAAAGTGTCATGCGGAGCCGCACGTGCCTTAGAAATGTGGAGCAAATCTTGGTTCCTAAATCAGGGCCCGGTTCTGGGAGATCCAGTTCGCCGCATAGCGCTAGCGATGGATGCGTCCCTTACTGGTTGGGAAGCGGTCACGAGTGGCTGCTCGGGAGCTGCGGTCTGTTGAGTGGTCACCATCTCACGTGGCACATCAACTGTCTGGAGATGCTGGCTGTGTTTCAAGCACTCAAACACTTCTTCAAAGACGTAAGAGAGTTTAACATGCGTTGGTGTGCATCGACAACAAGTCAGTGGTCTTTTACATCAACCACCCCTTGTACAAGCTGGCACACCAGATCCTTGTGTGGGCCTGGGACAGATCCCTCTCACTGAGAGCCATTTATATCCCGTGACATCAAAACATAGGAGCAGACGTCCTGTCGAGACAGAGGCTGAGGTCTGGTGAATGGATGCTCCACACCATGGTGTTGGAGCAGATCTGGAGAGTATTTTACAAGGCAGAGTTAGACCTCTTTGCGACGAAAGAGAATGCACAACGTCCCCTTTGGTACTCTCTAGTTCATCCAGCTCCACTGGGGCTGGATGCCATGGTACAGACGTGGCCAAGGCTTTGTCTGTACACTTTTACCCCGATCATTCTGCTCCCAGGACCTCCTAGACAGCCCTCCATGTGAAATTCCGAGCTGGAGGAATCTCCTCTCACAAGTGAGGGGCACCATAGTGCACCCTCATCCAGAGCTGTCCAAACTGAGAGTGTGACTTCTTACGCAGCACAACCCTTAGCCACAGGTCTCTCAACCGAGGTTGTTGAGACCATCCTCCAGTCCAGAGCTCCATCTACGAGGAAACTTTGTGGCCTGAAATGGAAGTTGTTCACTTCATGGTGTAGAGGAAGCCAGCAAGATCCAGTTAACTGCCCAGTCGGTACAGTGCTGGAGTTTTTGCAGGCTAGATTCTCTACTGGGGTCACTCACTCCATCCTGAAGGTGTACCTGGTGGCAATATCGGCCTACCACGCCTCTCTCAGTGGACACACAGTTGGTAAAGAACCCCTGGTCATACATTTCCTCCACGGTGTGCTGAGGTTGAGGTCATAAGTACGTTCCCAGGTGCCAACCTGGGACCTGGCTGTTGTGTTGGAGGCACTCTGTGGGACACCATTTGAGCCCACAGAGGAGATCTCCAATCGTCTGTTGACAATCAAGACCACATTATTGCTAGCATTGTGTTCTCTGAGGAGAATAGGTGACCTTCAGGCCCTCTTAGTCACATCTGGACTTTGCGCCTGGCATGGTCAAAGCCTTCCTGTACCTGCAAGCGGGTTACAGTCCTAAGGTACCTACCGTCACACCTCAGCCAGTTTTACAACAGGCCTTCAACCCTCCTCCCTTCAGGGAGCCTGGTCAGCAGAAGCTAAACTGTATGTGTCCACAGAGCTTCCCTGTGGAGAAAGTGAGAGCAATTGCTCACATGCTTCGGTCCCCCTAAGAAGGAGCTTCCAGCGACCAAGCAGACTTTAATCTGTAATGCTGCAGGGTGGTCCACCCCTCATACATTTGTCCGCTTTTATGGACTTGACTTACGAGCCACTCCTTGACTTACGAACACTTTTCTGTTCTCTTGTCGTAGCTGTGCACAAACACACATTTAAAAGTCTGGGGGTGTGAGCATCTCGTTCCCATAGCGTCTTGTCGACACAGCTCGAGTTCCTACATGCGTAACCTTGAGACAATTACCTTCTTTGCTTTTGTTTATAAATAAAGTTGTACAGCTTCTATTAACATCCACATTTCCTTCTTAGCGTCCTTTGCCAAAAAATAATTAAAAATGTTCAATTACACATCAATGTGTAATGTAAGTAAATCATTTTATTTCTTTGTATGCTTCTGGTTATGCTCATTAGCTGCTTGTCTCTAGATAATTTTCATTCAGAGACAGCTCATATTCTTCACATTTCTTGCAGTGCATCTGTGGCTGAGAGACACAAACACTGTTGTTCCAGGGACAAATACTTAAAATACAGTGAAACTGACATCTTCTCCTGAGTCCTCACCTACTTCTAGTGTTTAACAGCTGCCACTAGTAATCACACCGGTATTCATGCTGATGACGCACGTGGATCATGATTCAGACCAAAATGTATATGCATTTAGCGAACAGGGTGGAAATAAACAAGGTCCAAACAAAGTGTCTAAACATCTTAAATAGAGTAATAATTGTATCAGATCAACAGAAAACATAACCTTATGCTGTAACAACTTTTATAATGAAAGTAAGAGATAGCCAGGGATATGTTATAATTATCACACAGAAAGAATCCTGTCTGGCTTGATTCTTGCCCAAAAGTCTCTAGTGAATACCTTGTTTAAGGGAGGCACATTTTTTTAGTAAAATAACCTTTCCTCTTTGATTGTTAATTGGTCTTATAGTAGAACTCACTATTAAATTATTTTGCCGGTTTGTTGGTAAGGATTTGGGGACACATGACAGAAACTATTAGAAGCACAGATAACAAGTTGGTCAAGAATTAATGAAAGTGTCTTATTTAATTTACAAAACCTTTCAGGAAAGAATATTGACCTTTATAAATAATTGCATAGTCACCCATTTTTAGGTCTGTGGATACAAAATAAGGAAATCCACAAGCAGTCTTTGAAGTGAGACTAGGAAGTATTGTAACACATTTTGATTGAATTATTATATAATTTAAAAAAAATTATAATTTTCATTATTTTCGCTTACCCCTCATGGAGTCTCAAGTTTTACATGATATTACCAAGCTCCAAATCTTATATGAGACAATCCAATGTAGATTTTGTTTCAATTATATATATTTACTGCTATTATTATTATTGGTATTCTTATTATGTTTCAAATATTTATATGATATTTTAGTTTATTTTGTTTTATATAAATATTTAGTACAGTAAAAAAAAAAAAAAATAGAAAAGTTTCCCGTTAGATTAAGATCATTTATCAATTATAATAATAATAATAATAATAATACAATCTTTTTCATCATAATCTTGTTAATTTTGACTGCGGTTTCGTTGTTAACATGGGCCTGTCACTCTTTTTTATTATTATCATTATTTATTTATTTATTTTTTGGTTCTACATCCACGAGTTATGGATCACTGCTGTATTAAACATGCAGATATCTGGTTGTAACAGTTATTTATCACCACATTCAGTATTCATTTGCTGCCATCATTTCTAAAATGAGAGGTTTGTAATGCCATATTTTGGTGAAAAGACTGTTTTAGTGCCGTCTCCGTTCTGTGCTGTCACGGTGACCATGTTGTAAAGCCAGACTGTTTCTCAAAGTCTTGAGAGACTCCAGCAGTCTCTCATACAGGGATGAGCGAAGTTCCCAATGTCAGGAAGGTTATATTGGATACACACATCAGAGACCTGGATGCATTGTCTTGTTTCTGGTCCATAAAGCATTACAGATTTACAGATCTTACACTCTGGAGTCCAATAGTCGAAAGGAAGGGTAAATTAAAAACTTCTAAACCCAGCATGCTTAATGGGCCAGACTTGGTAAATTCTTCACGCTGTGTTAATTTTAATAACCAGCAAGGTTAATCACTATCTTACAGCTCAGACTGTTCTGGAAGAAAATAAAAGCAAATTGTTTAGAATTGAAACCCAAACGGGGGGAGGTGAGCGTCTCTTTAGGAGTGTGATTTATAGTTTCCTCGCTTTGGACATGCGGCTCTACAGTACCTTTTCCTATGTTGTGATGGTTAATTGAACTGAAATAGCTAATTGATGGCAGATTATAGGACTCTTGCTTGAGAGAGCATTACTCTCAAAACTCTTGCATGGTGGAAATTATTTCAAGTGTCATTAAATGTATAAAGTTGATTAGGGAGAGCTAATTACACACGCTAAAGTTTTGTGCTTGGTAATCTCTGCCTTCTAACATCTGCTAAATAATCTGATCTCACAAAAACAAGTCCAAGGCTCATTGTACCCCACAATCAGAAGAAAAGCAAAAAAAGAGATCATATTTTTCAAAAAGAAAATTAACCCCTATTTTAGGACCATTCCGATTTTTGCATTGGCATTATTTATGAAAAAATGTTGCACATTTTCCAAAAAAATTATTTTCATAGTTTAGTTTTTTGTAATTCCTATTATTCCTTTTGGTGATTGCTGTGTTTGAATGTTTGAGGTAGTATGTATTTATTTATCACCATTTGTATAACATAACGTAACATAACAAAACCTAATATTAATCTGTTATAACAATTGAATTATTTTAAACTGCCATTTCAGTTCCAGAATTCTAGAAAAAGTCTTTTTTTTTTTGGTGATTACTGAAGTGTTCTGTTCTCACTGTGCCTTTGTGGTAGATTGAACTGGCTAAAGCTGCCTGACCAAAATTGGATTTGAAGTGATCGTCACGCCACAACTGTTGTGGGTGAGATAATAGGAAATGGATTTTTAAGGAGTGGCAATCTCTGGTGTTTCGTGTTCATGTTGTCTTTGGGTATTATGGATTACAGCATACCTAAAAAAAAACACAATAGAAGGGCTCAAAATGTCAAAAAGGTCAAGCTTGTTTTTTTCCATATACTTAATATACCCAAACTTGTTCTAATTAAGCAAAAATAATGTTGACTGAATCTTTTACCTTACTAATAGGAAGTTTAGCATTGCAGGGGTGCATCTCAGGGTTATGCATATAACCCCTGTTCCTTGAAGGAACGAGACACTGCGTTGATACGCTTTGGGATACGCTCTGAAATTGCTGTAAAATCCGTCTAGATTAGAGTCAGGTAGACCCCTCCTCGGAGGGCCAAAGCAGATGAAAAGCTGGTCCGACTTCCTCCAAGATGCCGTTCTACGGACATAGGTGTCCAGTGCTCGCACTGGACATAGATGGTGTAGTCCTTCTTCTCCCACTCCATCGCTGGGAGGAAGAGACAGGGCCTG
>JAUCMU010000027.1:2218157-2234799 GCA_032275025.1 Enteromius treurensis | reverse complement strand
TATAATCTTTCATGACTTTACTAAACACATCCCATTAGCCAGTGTAGTGTAATAAAAATTAACATTTTGTTAGTGACTACCTTGTTACCTCTATGAACCACAGATGTTTTTGTTTTGTGATGGTTGTTCATTAGTACCTTGTTTGATCTGTTACACACAGCTAAACTTTCTCATCTTGGCTTAACCCCATAATCTTTCTGTCAAGAAAAGTTTTTATTTTTTATTTTTTTCATCTATGCTGTAACAAACATTACACCATCATTTGCTCTCTAAGATTAGTTATGTACAATAACATGATCATTTTATGTCTCTTTAAAAAGTGTTTGTAGAATATGTGATTACTAGTTTTTGATGTGTGATTTATTTTACCACTAAGATTTCCTTTTTTTTTTCCTTTTTTTAACAGATCAAAAGCTGATGTGGGACGTGTTGGCTGTTTTTTGCCTTTTCATACGTTTTTTTTCACCGCATGGTTCTCTTGTCCTCTCAAAATAGTTCTGGCAAAGTTTCGGCAAGAAAATCAGGCTGCGTTTCAGGACACGGAGCATTAATTACCTGTATAGCCATGATAAAGTCGATACCTTTTATGGGTAAAGCTGGACGCACCTCGGAAATGCCAATTCAGAAGTTGTTTCATAAGGAAGGTCATGAAACTCATTTCAATTCCCATTTCTCCTGCTGTTCCTAATCCTGAAAAATCTTAGTTTGAAGGGCTATATTGCCCTTCCTCTTACTACTTCCCCTACCCCTTCACGTGAACACGGCAAACAGGGAAAGGGGAAGAGCTAAGGGGTAGAAATGGGATTGGGCAACGTACACTATTGTAGCTTATCTTGTAAATGATGAATAGTATACCTTAAAGATATAATATGCTTCCTAATATGCACCTTTTGTAGTTATATAAAGTATGTACTTTTAAGGCTACTGTCTAAGCTGTTTAACCATTATATGCACAAATTCTGCACATTTTATTCTGACAGTGTGAAATATTGTATAATTTGTGAAATATATTTGCTGCCACTGCCAAATGAGAGTAGCAGCATCAACACATTAACACATAGGTGTTCAAGTTTGTTTCTGTACACAAATGTATTTGTCAGCATTTGTGTTGTTTAGAGGAAATCTGGGTGTAGGAATGAGGTTGTTACTCATGTAATCAACCAAAACAGAACAGCATTGCACAAATTATGTTTGGCTGAAGTGTATGTGTGGCCTTATTTTAACTTCATTAAAACTCTCTCTTTCCTAGCTGAGAGCAGATGTACAGGAAATCCTTGTCTATTGTGCATACCCTTTCTCTTTTTTGAGAGCATGGTTTTTCATTTTTAAGACCATTAAGCACATAAGCTTTCTGTGCTCGACATTCTACTCCAAGGACAAATCTTTAGACGACCACAGTCACAGAAAACACCCACCAGAGACAAACGCTGCTTTTCCAAAATCCAGTTGGCAGCCACTTTATGATACAAAGCATGTAATTACTGCCTCCTCCAGAGAGACAAAAACCTGTTGCCATCCCTGACACAGGCTGTTAAAAGAATTCTCAGTCAAAATGCATATAGAAAAAAAAATATAACACATTTGAAGTATAAAACATATTGTGTATAATTTTCTTATATTATGAACTGTAAAACTTAAATACCAAGTTCAGCACCACCTGTCTAGATCTGCTATGATCGAGATTCACCAGATGCACAAGTGAATATGTCATGTGTGCGTGTTTCCAGACGTGGAGACACACCACTTGACTGAGACCTGCTTGCAGAGAACATCTCAGACAGCTCACAGGACTGATGACTGTCCAAAATCTGTTACACCAGTATAGGGCCAACACATCAGACAGGTCCGCAGGCATTACTCTTCCCTGCCAAAGGCCAGCAAGTTTGTGAAGCTCTTTTGCCAAGTTTGGATAGGATCCCAGTTCTGCAGGTTCAAAGGATCGTTGCCTCGACCTGGCAGTGGTGGCAACAAGCAGTGTCGAGGAAGCTACTGTACCTCAAAATTTGCCAAGCTAAAGCTCGATCATGATTAAAAGGAGTTTTCTGAAATGTGTCAAACTTGCCAAACGTATTGGAGAGAGGACATCCTAGAGAAGTGTATTTGATTTTTGCTTTAAATGCTATATGTATAAAAAAAATAAAAAATAAAAAAAAAATTAAAAAAAACAAGAAGATGACTGCTTTAGTGACAAGTTGTTGAATAACAGGTTCAATAAATGAATGCCCCTAAGAATTACCTGCATCCAAAATAACATATTTTCTTTAGTACACAGTAGGTAAAAAATAGTATGTGAAAAGTAGAATTCATTAAACATAAAAAACAAACAAACAAACAAACAAAAACTGGATGTCATACTATTTATGTGTTACATAAAAGGGGAAATTAAGACATAAGTTAAAGAAGACACAGACTCAAGCAGCTGACTGTTTGGTGAGCTGCACTGGCTGTGTGATTCCTTTCTTTCTTCACAATTATCACACGAACAACATAAATTAACACACTAATACATTACATCACATTGGTCTCTATTTGAAGCCAGGATTACAAATAACACTTTACCTAATACATCTTAACATTCTCATGTCTGTCCACTTATAACTGTAACATGAGTCGTACAACATACCGTGATAGTTTTTTCTAGTGTTCAACATTCAGTCAAGGATTCAGAGTCCCAGTTCGGCAAGAATACTATTATAATAGACCATTCACATTCACTGAACTCATTTCGAAATACAAATAACGAGAAATAACAAATAACTTTCAATTACTATACTACAAATATAAATTTACATTCATCTTTTAACACTGTTATATACATCTCAATTATCATGTTTAGCATATTACGCATGCTGATTAACACTATTATCGCTGTATCAAATACCATATTTTTTTACATTTCTTTACACGTTTCATACTTGAAAAGGGGAACTTAAGACATAAGTTAAAGAAGAAACAGACTCAAGGAGCTGCGTGTTTGGTGAGCGGTATTAGCTGTGATGCACAGCGTAGCTCGTGTCCACTTCACCAGCCTATAAGGCCATGAGGAATAATTTTTGAATGAACCTGAAACAACGTAACTGACACTGGTAGGTCACAACATGGAAAAACATGCTAGAGAGCTTGAAAACAGTTTTTTTGTTACAACTACTATTCAGTTTTGTTGTTTGTGTGATTAGGATGAATTTCTGGTTATGTGTTACCAACATCTTTCACTTGCAATATTAATGGTATTCTGGCAGGGAAAGTTACAGGACTTGCTGACTTCCTGTTCGCACCAAGAACAATAATTAAAACAATAAGGGCAAGTTTTATTAAGCAGGGCAAATGAGTGCAAAACTTCAATTCCATAACAGTGCCTTCTCACCTTATTTATATATCGATAAACACAATATACCAAGCGCAGCACAAATTAGCTTAATCTAAAAAAAAAAAAAAAGAAATAAAGTAGCCACGTTACACTGAAAAGACTGGAGCTCAAAAACATAAAGGTAGACCTGGTATTGTGTGAGTCCTACTGTAGTTGAGGGTTCTAAGTCATCTTTTGTTTCCTGAAGAAAATAAAAAATAGCATGGCTTGGGAAATTATACGTTTAGATAATGTGTTCTTTTGGCATTCAAAATAAATTAATATGTTTTTGATTTGTTTTCTGTGGTGCCTCCACAACAATAACTGAATGGGCTTTTGTCACTTTACATAATGATGCTTAATTATAACGTTAAAGTTGTCCATATGTCTGTCTCAAAACAGTGTCTTACCATATAATCTTCTCTGTTCATTTCTGACATATCCCCTCTACTGTACAGATGTGAATAAAACAAACAAGCAAACCCTGTCTAGATATAAAACATTCAAAAGTAACTTTACATTCCAGAAGTGTAATGTAATTTGTTATTTTTTTAGGGAGTAACACAATATTGTAATGCATCCCCTAACACTGTTTACTTTTATTGGCCTCTGGCAATTAAGTGTTTTATTGCTTTTTAAACTAAACATTTAGTTTTGAGACATTGTATTTGCACACTTAAGTAATTGATTTATTAATATATAATATACCTTTTTCCTGTCATCTTTTCCGATTTGTTGCACCACTATGCATACTTTTATAACGGATGCTCCCTCATTTTAATCCCATGAAGTATCTGCAGACGACCACAGGCGAAGAATGCATCCAGATACACACTCCATCAGCACAATCCAGTTGGCAGCCATTTTGCAATACAAAGCAAGTAATTAGTGCCTCTCCCAGTCAGCCAAGAAACTGTTGCCATCTCAAATAACATCCCAGGTTCAACACGCCAGCAGAGTTGTTCAGGTCTGCAAAGCGCACTAGAAATACAGGGCGAAAAAAAATCTTGAAATGCCAGCTCCTTCTGCGTCCATGTGTAATAAGCAGTGACAGCCTCATGGCAAAATCAGTTGGAAATTTGAATAACAAAACCTGAACTCTCTCCAAGCGTAATCTCATTTGAGAATATTGAGCATCTGACATCTTATGATTTTAATTCTAGCTTTTGTGATTGAATGTACCCAGTGATGCCACTTGTGATGGAGGATTTACATATCCTTCAGAGATTTGATTGAGAAGAGCAACTATGTTCACAACGCAGACAATGACAGTTTGTTTTCTGAAGGCAATATTTAGGATTGTCCATGCTGTTATTAACAAGTGATATCAACCTGATTTGTGTTCAGGCATTATGATTATTTTCTACTATGGTTGCTATAGTAATGGCGTGGGCATCTGCACTATGCTAAGTGGTTGTCTTGTATAACTAGGAAGCGTAAGCTGGCAGCATGTAGAGCAGACAGACAGCTTTGGACACTGTGGAGTCTAGAGATACTGTATGTGTGTATGCTTTCTTTTTATGTATTTCTTGTCACTGTCACCGCCGGAATCACTGTGACGCTGTGTGAAAAGCTGTGGTGCCTGTATTGGAGTATTAAATTGAATAAGTGCTCATAGAGGTGTGGTGATGGGGCAATGAAATGGAAGGAAAAACTATATTTCAGTGTTTTTTTTCAAGGAACACAAGTTTCCTCTGAGAAAATCCAGTGTTTTATTCAATTAAATATTGTATTTTCTCCAATCTTTAAGCACTTCATAGTCTTGACCTTGTACACTTTTGAAAAATATTATAATATGCATGTATCAGTGTTACGTGTCTGTCTAGTTTTAGTCTCATTCTATTGTCTCCTTGTGTTTATTTAGGTCATTCCCCACGTGTATGCCCTTATATGGTTGTTCCTGTGTTTGTATGTGATTATTAGTTGATTCTTCCCCGCCTGTGTTTCCCCAGCTGTGTCTTGTTTCAGTCATTAGTTCCAGTGTTTAAATGCCTGTCCTTTTGAGTCCTCCGTTGTCTGTGAATATTATATTTAAATGTCAAGTGTGTTTAAGAAAGTAAACTTTGTTCTTTATTGAATCCTTCGTTGAAGTATCTTGTGTCTACAACCACCACACGTTACAGATTCACAGACCCTAACAGCATAATGACTTGGGCAGAGGAGCGGCTGTTTGAGCTTCATCAGGGAGAGAGGCCATTGGAGGAGTACATTGATGAGGTTCAGAGTCTTTTCCATCTGGTGAGTTGCAATGAGCCCTCTATTAATCTCTTCGTTTGGATGGGATTCAATGACTATCTATTTTGTTTGGTTTTTCCAGAGGATTGTCAGAGAATCGTTCCTGAGTTTCTGAATTTTCTCCTTGATCTCGATCATTCCAAGTTCTTTGTTGAAGATCCTCTTTCGAATCCCATCCAAATGAATAGAGACACTGCAGCTCACCACGAGCCGAGCTCCTCCATCTGCTGCTCCAATGCGTCTCCTCTCCCTCACCACCCTGTTAGCTCCAGTCTGGCAAACACCACCATGCTCTGCCCGCTCATCTCCAAGCCCGCGTTGCCGGACCACCTCTCCAAGCCCAAGCCAACGCTGCCTGAGCGCCTCTCCGAGTCACCATTGCCAGTAACGTGCTGATCTGTGGCAGGGAGAGCCTGTCTGGACTTCAGTCACTGTTTTCCAGTTAGGAGAGCCGGTCCCGGTCCCAGCCCCTGAACTCGCGCTGCCTGAGCGCCCCCGTGAACTCGCGCTGCCTGAGAGAGAGTCCCCATTGCTGCAGGCAGTCCTAGACCCGCCATGGCCTCCCAAGGCCCCCGAACCACCATAGTCTCCCGAGGCCCCCGACCTGCCATGGCCGCCCAGTATTCCAGATCCACCTTCCCACCTACCCCTATGATGTTTCTATGTTTTTTGTTGTGTTTTGCGGCGCAGTATGCGCCTTTCCGGGAGGGGGAGTTACTGTTATGTTTCTGTTTAGTTTTAGTCTCGTTCTATTGTCTCCTTGTGTGTATTTAGGTCATTCCCCACGTGTATGTATGTGATTATTAGTTGATTCTTCCCCGCCTGAGTTTCCCCAGCAGTGTCTTGTTCCAGTGTTTAAATGCCTGTCCTTTTGAGTTCTCCCTTGTCCTTGAATATTGTATGTAAATGTCAAGTGTGTGTTAAAGAAAGTAAACTTTGCTCTTTATTGAATCCTTCGTTGAAGTATCTTGTGCCTATAACCACCACACGTTACAATCAGGGAGAAGAGTCATTTTTATATGCATGATTATCTCCAAGCATGATTTAATCTCAAAAGATGTAGTAATCTTATAAAAAAGGTAATAAAATTACAAAACACACAAACTAAACTAAAATTAACCAAATGAAAAAAAAAAATTATAATAATTCTATATATTGTGACGGGCGTCCCAAAGGATCATCAGCGTCGCCCTGTAAATGGACGAGGAACACCTGTCCCACCTCGTCACAGGCTGATAGGTCACAGCTGCAACTCGTTTGGCCGCGGCCAGATAAGCCGCGTGTGCCTCACCATAGATGGAGAACTTTCTCCATGAGAGTCAGCCTAGCGCAACCTCTCTTTTTTTCAGACAGCAGCATGTGACTGACCAGCCTTTCCCCACAGAGCACTTACCTCTTCCCTTACCCAGTGCACTGGTGCACCTCACCAGCCTTTGTTTGTTGTTTCACCGATCACTGTAAATAAAAATCCACCCTCTTATGGTTTAATCATATTGTATTATTTTCACATATTAGATTAAAAGTCTTGCTTTTTGAACAAGAGTAAAATATAAGTTATATTTGTTAATTTTAATAAAAAAATAAAAAAAGAGAGAGAGAGTTTCAAACTCATCTATCTGAATATGATGTGTATTTAATTCATGTTATGGCATTTAAACTCGCATAACACTAAGCAGATTTAAATTAGATGTGCAAAATGTGGATCTGAGTCGGCAATGCAAACACCACACTTCTAAAAGATCAATATGAATATTTGAAGAGCCACAAATACTGTATAATCACTTTGTTGCAAACTTTCAAAGATAACTTTTGTTTCTCAAATCAATTGCCCATTACCTTCTAACACATCACTGCATTGTATGAATTCTCTTGACTCTGATTGTTCTAAATGCAACATGCAAACATACATATATGCAGAAAGAAAGCAAACATAAGTAGAAAAAAAATAATGCAGAATAATGGAAATCAAATATAAAATGTGACAGGATGATAATTTTAAATAAATTGACATTCATTTCTCATTAACATTTCACATGAAAAATCCAGCTAGCATCACAAAAATCAGTCCATAATTGCTTTACGTAATTAAACATAAAATCCATTTTGCAGATGGATCTGATTAAGACACTTTAGGGAAAGGCAGTATTTTTTATTTTTTTTTTTTTAATTCATCAGACCACATGTGTTTTTATCATTGTAGAAATTATTTCACGGATCTCACAGAAATATAGCCTCATCTTTAGCTTTCTGCTCCCTCTCTCTTTCTTTTTCTCACTTTTCTCACCGCCCATACTTCCTGTGATGCTACATTCATTTCGCGAGCAAAGTTAGTCTGGCAAAGCTGCCGTTTTAGAGCATTTCTGTTCCAAAAAAAAGTGGAAACCAATGAGAAACGAGCTCCCCTCTCTCATCTCCCCTCATCTCATCTCCGACAGCGGCTTGCTTCTAGGTGGCTCGCTTCCTTAGCGGCTCTGCCTCTCTCACGGCTCGTGTCCCTAACGGCAGCTCGTTTCGGGGTGGCTTGCTTCTCCGACACCATGCAGCGATCCTCCTCCACACCCTTCCAGGACCCACGAGGACACCATTGTGCATGCACGGGTGGAAGAGACCCTCCTCCTCTCACTTTTCCACGTTTTATACGCCTATTTCTGGAGTTCTTTTCAGATCTTAGGTGTGATGACGAGTGCTCGAGATTTCATGGCACTTTAAAATTGTTTTAGTAGGTTCCTCCTACTAGTGGGTGGTGTCAAGTGTTAGATTACAATATTTCACAACAATATTTTGTAATCAAAACATTTTCTAATTTTGAAAAAGATAGAGGCGATATTATCATTGATACAATATTGCGACAAAAAAAATTACAAAAGAAGGTAGATAACAGTTAAAAGGCTTTTTTTCTCTCTGTTTTAAGTACCACAGTTTCCACAAAGAGAATGGCGGCTCCAGCCCCAGGTAGTCCAGCTGATTTGGAGCCGCTTCGGCGAGGTCAAGAAAGACCTCTTCTCTTCCATCGAGTCCTCCCTCTGCCGGATGTATTACTCCCTCGCTAGGGATACACTGGCACACAGCTGGCCTCCGGGGCCCAAGTACGTGTTTTTTTTCCCAGTGAGCGTCCTTGCACAGACTCAGGGAGGGAAAGGAGCAGGTTCTGTTAGGTAGCACCACACTGGCCCTCGTGGACCTGGTTTGCATGCTCCTCGCGGCAGCCCCTCCCTGGAAAATCCCTGTGAAGAAGCACCTCCTTTCTCAAGGGATGGGCACAATTTGGCACCGCATCCCGTTCTTTGGAACCGGCACATCTGGCTCCTGTACGGGACTCGTCAGGCCTCTCCGGTATCTCTTTGTCCGTGATAGACACTCAGGCAGGAGCTCCCTCTACGAGGCAGGCGTGCGCACTGACAGACGTTCGTCAACAGGTGATCATCTTGCAAAAAAATAAAGAGGACCCACAGAGATGCACGGTTTCAGTAGTGCTTTCTTTCCTGCAGGAGGAGTTGGAGCGCAGGCTGTCCCCTTAGAATCTCAAAGTGTATGTTGCTGCTATCACAGCATATTATGATGCAGTGGAGGGTACGTCCCTTGGGAAGCATCAACTGATCGTGAGGTTCCTTAGAGGTGCACGTCGGGTTAACCCTTTTGGGACCTTGCCGCCGCCCTACGTGGCCTGCGGCGAGTCTCATTCGAGCCACTTCCATCGGTGGATTTGAAATATCTTATGCTGAAAGCAGCACTCCTGACTGTGTTGGCCTCCATCAAGAGGGTAGGGGACATACAAGCCTTCTCTGTCGAAGAAGAGTGCCTAAAGTGCAGCCCTTCTGATTCTCACATCATAAGAACCTCTGACCCATGCCCGACTATGTGCCCAAGGTTCCTACAACGCCCTTCCGCGATTAGGTAGCGAACCTGCGAACTCTGCCTCAGGAGAGTTGTTGTGTCCCATTCCTGCATTGCGCCTCTACGTGGCCGCACTCGGAGCTTCAGACATTCTTAGTAGCTCGTGTCTGCTATGGAGAACAACGGAAAGAAAAAGCTGTCTCCAAACTGAGGTTGGCCCATTGGGTGGTACATGCCATAGATAAGCCAGGGAGAGCCGTGCCCATTAGGTGTCAGAGCTCATTCCAATAGCGGAGTGTGCCTCATCCTATGCATTGGCTAACGGCGCCTCTCTAGCAGATACCTGTAGGGCTGCAGGCTTGGCGACACCGAACACCTCCGCAAGGTTTTACGACCTCCGCGTAGAGACTGTGTCCTTCACTGAAGACAGCAGGTAAACGGGAGGCCGGCTGGTGTCGGCTTACTGCACCATTCCCATGGGATCTGTGTGCTTTCCTCAGTGTTCCCCTTTAAGTAGGCGAACCTGAGTACTCCTGCCCCGCAGTTGGAACTAGAGTGGAGTAGCTCTGACTGTGCTCCAACTGGGTCTCCTTCGCCCAGTAGGTTGTGGCTACAAATCTCAATATTCCACAGTCAGCCAGAAGGCTCCCTTCAGTTATATCCATACTCTACTCTTATATATTGAATTGTTCAAAAGTTCCACATGTAGTAACAGTAAGTTGAGAATATGTCCTCCGCACCCCCAACCAACTGCTTCAATAACAACTGAAAGCCCTGCGGGGGCCCTACTCCCCAGCTCCGCAATGAAAATGAAAACTTTCATCAATGGTTTACATAAAACATGTCATCATACTGTTGTTGCATAAAAATGTGAAGTAAAAAGGCAGGAGACAACGGAAACATTTATTTCCTAAAAAAGAAAAAAAAAAAAAAAAACTAATCAATCTATGAAAAATTTAATTCTCATATGTCTCTGGCTTTCAACACCTACAAAAACAAACCTTATTTTACTCTTTCTAAAAGTAATAATACAACAACAACATGATGAAATTGTGATTTTTACTTGCCTTAAACAACTTTCCCTCTCTTTTGAAGAAACTAAGAATATTGCATGTGTCCTCACAATTATCACTTCATCAGCCTCAAAATAATTATGCTAGTCTTTATTATATAGTTTAACTACGCAAAATTAACATGTAATTGTTTTAATAACTGTTTATTGACACCTTAAAAAATGCAAATATTTTAAAATGTTATGTAAATATGGTATAGACACTCACGGATGTTATATTTAAAGTATATCTTCAGTAAGGGTGTTAATTTCTGATGCAAAAACTGCGTTGGAGTATTTTTCAGTATAAACTCTTTTCAGACTATTCCTGCCTTCCATGAAATCTCAAAATACTAGCTGACACAAACAATTAATGATGACTTTCGATTTTTAACCCGCTGGATTATGGATCAAGACCAGTTTTTAACCAAAAACAACTTAATTTCCTTACCAAACGGTCTCAACCCAGAATTTGGCTTGAAAAAATAACCCTGTAATCCATTTATCATCATTCCCTATCTGATTGTCCTGCAGTATGACGTAAATACAGTTGTTCACCATCCTCCTCCCCAGCTCCACCTATTTGGGTATTTTCAGATTTTCTTGCAGCAGCATGTTTCCTTATTATGTATATTATTTTAAGTAAAATGAAATTATTATTATTTTTATTAATATTATTTTGCATCTGCTCAGCAGCAGAAGTAGTGTAGAAGACCAGTTCATGCCCCCATACCAATTAATGTCGGTTAGAAGTCAAAGCTCTAATAACTGAAATATGCTGTCCAATGGCTCAACACAATTTGTGCTTTGTTGGTCATTCTAAATAGCCAACTAGCAAATTAGAAAAACTTGTATTCTCCTTGAATTTAATTAATAGAAAAAACTGTAATTATAAAAAGAAACACCAGTCAACGTAAAGAATCAATTATGCTGTCCAAGTACATTCTGATTACACAGCAATAGGAAAGAGGTGCATGTGAAAACCTGACAATGTATTTCTGTTAACTCAGTGAGAATTGATGAAGGCTAAGAGCTCGAAGGACTCTCACCATATGTTTTAGTCCAATTATGCTAATTTTAATGCTGATGATAATGAGGTTCATAATATTAGCCAGTAGCACACAGTGTAACCTACGACTGATACTGCCATACAGCATGAAATGCATGATCTCAGCCTTCCAAAAGACACTATAGACCCCCTCACAAAACAGCACCATGTTAGGAGACCTATGACCAATGAATCGCATGGGACTGTCATTCATAATTTATGTAGTAAATAAACCATGAGTGCATACACTTTGTATATGTATTCAGAGTTCCATGGCTCTTCCAAACAGAGCTGCTCCCTGGAATCTAGGTCACTGGAAAAGAAAGAGAGCATAAGTTTTCTCTGTAGCATTGAGCAGAGAAACATACAAACAAAAGGAATTCATAATATTCCCTAAAGGACGGCGGTGAGGTGGGGTACAACCTGGAACCGATCACTCGGTCTCTCTCTCTGGCTCTCTCTCTCTTTCTCACTCCCTCTGTGTTTGATGGGATCGCACATACTGTATGGAGGTAAGAAGTGAGGCTGCAGAAAGAGTAAATGTGTTTCTTTCAGCAACCCTGTCTTTCTGCATGTAGGGTTTCCTGTGGCCCAAAGTTCATGCTAGTAAATGACAAGCTTCCGGTGGACCTGTACTAAAATATTTTTTTCTTTTCATTTTTCTTTTTCTTTCCTGTCTTATAATCCATAATTCATATCTGGAATTTAAAAATCTAATTTAAAACATCAACATATCTTAACCAAGTAAATGTTATTGCTACTAATGTGCTAGACACTGATCATCTGACCTCCTCTTCATTATTAATGGTCAGATGAAATAAAAAGGGTTGAATTAATTAATTATGTATTATGCGTGATAATTACCTTTCTTTATTTGTATTTTTTTGTGTCTGCTGGATAAAACACACACAACTGGAATTTTATTAATTAGTTAATTAATTAATTATTTCCCCTTTTCCTTTCTTTCAAGTTTATACCTAACCAGTGATTTTTTTATATTGTTTATTTTTTAATTCCTTGTTTTACTGCTGTGATGATTATTGTATTGTCTCTGTCACTTCTTTTTATATGTAAAGCACTTTGAATCACTGTGCTATGAAATGTGCTATATGAATAAACCCTTGCCTATTAAGGGCTTCAAATAAGCTAAATGGCCCAAAACTAAAATAAATATATCGAATAATAACCAAGAAGCTAAGAATTTCACTGTCCAATAAAATAATTAGACAATAAAGCTATAAGGAGCATCTTCCACACTGTGCTTTTCTACCATTAGCATTAAAGAGATAATGTAATGATGGCAGGACACACACTAAGCTACATGGCTTGTTTTATTCTCTGAGGGACACTTTCAGATAACCCATATAAGTAAGAGAGGTACGTCAGCAGCAGCCTCCACACAGCAGGACGCTCGGCTAATGAAGCCACAACGCTATCCATCTAAGAATCCAAGGAGAAGGATGTAGATGAGCTTTTTGTATTACAGCGGGATGCTAAGAACAGAGATTGGGGAAATTTCTTTGCTCACATGAGTGGTATGATTTAATTTCTTTGTGTCACGTGGTAATGCGCTCTGGGTAATGGTTTGGTATGATTTAACTCCTTCGTGTCACATGTTAATGCGCTCTGGGTAATGGTTTTCAAGGTACCCTGAGTCATTCATGACTGAGGTAGTTTTTCAAACATAACTGAGAAAGTTTTTCAGCTGAATTTATTAGCACTGTTTTCATTTATCTCACATGATGAGACACACTTATAATGGTTTGTATGATCAACACAGTCTTAATTCAATAATTCAAATAATCTCGTTTGTACATTTTTGTATGATCTGCTTAGCTCAACTGCAGATTGGTTTAATCTTTCATTTACCTAAATGCCATTTTTCAGCCCAGTCTCACGCCAATTCGTACATATTTTATAGCTTCCTGCCTACATTATATCTAAATAACGCATGTTCCCTTTAAGTCGGTCACTTCGACGTCACGTCGGTGACCAATGAATAGGAATCTCGCTTCGAGATGTCCAAACGACTCTGCGTGTATGTAAACACGCCAATGAATTTCATTGGCATACGCTGATTAGGATCAGCTGAACCTAATCGCAGTGCGAGTATAAGTAGGTCAGCAGATCTAGCCTTCGTTAGCTTTTTTGCAATTTTCATCAGGGGCCTACGGGCAGGGGTGCGTCTCCTGAACAACGATGTAACGCGCTGATAAAACACCATAGTACGATGCATTGTTTTGGAAACGAACTAGCTACACACGACCGTTTCCCGAACACGGTCGCATTTCCGTCGTTTGAACCACGTTAGTTCAACAACAGAGGGCCATTGTTAATGAAGTCACACACATGTCGTGGTGATATACCTTCTGCTATTAAACTGATTAGAGATCTCCAAGATGCTGCTGTATTGAACATGACACATATTGACTGATTTATTATTTTTGTTCACTGTCATTTTGCTTTATTTAATCTTTGAATTATCGCGGGTTCCCTCTTACGTCATACTCCGAGGTTCCCTTTGCCTTTTTTGCGCATGTATACTTTTCAGAAACAGTGTTTAGAATAGACATGCAAAAATACATTATTAAATCACTTTTTATATTTAGATAGAAGGGAAGATAAATATAGTAATGCATGTTAGTTTGCTTCTTGTGCCCAATAGCATATTTATTAAAGCCCATATATCTTTCTAACAAGAAACTATGCTTCTAACCACAGGTCCAGTGCTGTAGTTCAAACCACGAGTGTTTGTGACGTTGACTGTGAATGTTCGTTTGAACTATGCTTTCGGGAAACACCGAATCATTGAACTATGCTGGTAACGACGGAACTTGTGACCATAGGAGGCTAACTATGCCTTTGGGAAACGCACCCCTGATCGCTTAGACAACACAGAGAAATACAATGTTTCAAAAAATCTGTCTTTGCGTGTAATCCCCTAAATGGCGCCTGCGGATGTCCCCTGGACGTCTTTGTGTAGAGTTCTTTAAATGTTGAAAGGATGTGATGGAGGATGTTCACAGAACCTCTAGAAAATGCAAACAATGCCGTGATTTTTGTGTGTTTGTGTGTGTGTGTGTGTGTGCGTGTTGTAAAATTTACTACTAATGCTACACAACAGCCCAAAAAAGACATATATGATTTATCTACTCATATTATAATTTAAATATTTTGTATATACACAATACACAGCATACATAAAATATAATATTATACTGTACAGTATATCACTAAAAATGGGAGAATCTCAGCTTAAATGTATGGTATTATGGTTCAAATGTGTTCCGGTTTTAAATATTGCAATTTCCCAAAAAACATAATTTTCTAAAATTTGAAATGGCCTTAGTCAATCAATATTAATGATATCAAGGTTATATATTTACTGAATGTTCTTTACAATAAATATATGATGATTTTATGTAGAAAAAGGTCACATATTGTACATACATTCACACATATTCACCCTACAGAATTGTGGACATTTTTTAAATCACTGCAGTTTTAATAACAAAAATTCATTATGGTGTAATAAGTAAATGAACTAAAGAACAAATCAACAATTCTTTCTTTCTGCTGTGATATAACTCTTTTGCAGCTGCAGACTAGGAGACTCACTGGACACACAATTGCTATTAAATAATTTTTTTTGGTAAATTCTGTTATTTTGTATTATACAGTCTTTATGTAAACCTCTGATATGCTAATTACCTTATTCAGAGCTGTTGTAAAACAAACAAACAAAATACTGTCAAATTGTATGATCACTTATTTTGTCAAAATGATTAACATTTAAAATGAATTTAAAATTCTGCAATGTTTGTTCAAACTGTCAACCACAAGTAAACAGAGTTATCATGAAATAAAATTGTAATATTAGTTTTTGCATATAACTTTCTCACCTGAGCATTTGTCACCGCAATCATCTCCTCTACCTGTTGTGATTTGTGTTGTGGGTACACTTTACTGCAGGCACCTTAAAATAACACATAGATCACTGTTATTATAACTAGAACACATTAAGAAATTGCTTTTTCCAAACCATTAACATTTAAAGCAACCTCTACCAAAACAGGAGGAATTCTGAAGAGCTGATTTTGACAACACAAGCTCACATACTGGTGCATGTCAAAGTAGAAAATGTTCTGTAACTTAATTTTGAAGGTTAGAACTTATAGCTCATGAAAGTATTGAGTGCAGAAATCACACTTTAAATAAACTGAACTTTTCTGTTTTGTTTTTCCTTTTTTTTAAATTGTTTTTAGGAAGCATTTATTAAATATTCTATTGTATTTTAAGCTGTTCGCTCTAATAATCAAAATTAAAACAAACAAAAAACTTTTTTTCATGATATGCATCTATCTATACAATATATATATATATATACACGTGTGTGCATAATACACAAACTTGCCTTATTTATCATGTACAGTCCAGCACAGCAGGATCGTCATGTAATGATTGGGTAGATCAAGGCTTGGAAAAAAATCCCCCAAGAAACCTAAAGCAAGTAATTGAAAGTTTAGAGGGGTTTCTGATGTTTCTACACAATTGTTCACTTATTAACACACCTTTAAAAGATGGGGTAAATACAGAGAGATCACTTTATGGTCAGTCAGCGACAGACATCAGCAGTTCCAGTGGATTACTACAGAACACACATCTTCATTAACTGCTGGATAAAAAGAAAAGTTAAAGTTATTTTAGTGTGACAGTGCAAAAGACTGGATTTATATATAATTTTTAATAACGTCATGCTTCACTGAAACCTTTCAGATATTCTAAGGTTAATGACTAAATAAATAAATAACGTAACTTACATTAGTGCTGCTCAGTGAAATGTTAAAAAAAACTCAAGTAAGCATACGTCCTAAGGAGAGAAAAGGACAAAAACAGTTTAAATTTGTGTGTAAATGAATCGGGAAAACAAGCTAACGTTAAGTACATGCAGCATGGACAACGTTAGGTAACTTTAACAGTTAACTTTTTAACAAACGTAAATGACAACAAATAGTTCAATGACTAAAAGTAAACATAATGAGCAAAACTGACTAAACAAAAGCTGACTTATGATTTGGTAGTCTTCATTTTGACCCACTAAATTCACATTTTAGCTAACTTACAAGAT
>JAUCMU010000027.1:2204512-2218057 GCA_032275025.1 Enteromius treurensis | reverse complement strand
AGTTAAGTTGAGTTCACATTCTTTCGAGCAGTAAAACAAATCTTTATCAGTCGGTTGTCATGGCAATCCAAGGCCTGACTTGCACCCCCTGGTGTTTTAACAGTCAGTCGGGGGATGTCTTTGAGTTGCCCCTTTTGGTTTGGAAAGCAGTATTCAAGTCTGCAGTATTTGTTACATGTAACAAATAGTTTGACTAATTGGTTCCAATGCTACAAGTATATACTGTATTTTTATAGTTTTTTTTTTTTAATATTCTTATCTTAGACAAGTAATAGAGTAAAACTCCAGAATAGTCTCCGTCTTCATTTGGGGAATGACAAAACGTTCCTACCCATATATCTATATTAAACTGTTCTCTTCTATGAAATAAAATCACTGTCAAAAATAAATGTACGTAATTTCAAGCATTTGTGTGTAATTTTCTTATTTACTTGTGTGTAATTTAACTTTGTCAAGTGTTGGATTGCAAAATCTACGGCTACGACAGTTTACAAATACAAGATTTTTTTTTTTTTTTTAGAGTACAACTTCAAAATGTACAACTATGACATTTTACAGATAAAATGCTTGTTCTTCTTCAGTCGAGTCACTCCACGTTATATATGGGAACTCGCATTAGAGACCAATTGCCTTCGTGTATTAAAAAAAGGCCAATGAATATTGCAGTGCATTTAATTACAGCCTAGGTCCTGCCTCTCGTTTGCGAGCTGGCTCCCCTCGCGTCCTTCCTGTAGTAGTTTGGGGAGCTCTAAAGTTTTTCGGCTGCTGCGGTGAGGCGCCTGCGGGACCTCACGTGACGGTGCAGAATGTTCCGTCAGGCAGACATGCCCCGCGGACTTCTGCTGCACCCCGTAGTCCCGCCGTGGTGCTTCCAAAGAAGGGCGCTTCCCCGAAAGCCACCAGGCCTTGCACTCGAAGAGGCTGAGATGTCTTCTGCAGAATCAGAGGGAGAGTCGGGCGGCGATTGCTGC
Source organism: Enteromius treurensis (assembly GCA_032275025.1). Classification (NCBI taxonomy): domain Eukaryota; kingdom Metazoa; phylum Chordata; class Actinopteri; order Cypriniformes; family Cyprinidae; genus Enteromius; species Enteromius treurensis. The sequence goes on along the minus strand of JAUCMU010000027.1, from coordinate 2,217,086 downwards.
TCTGTCTCAGGTGGACGCTGAGCTCTCAGCTATGCTCCTCTGAGCTGCCATTTCCCGTCCGATCCTTTGAGGCTGGACGACTGGTATCTAGGTTCTCGGTCTGCAACCCCATCGCCGTCCCCCCCAGTGCCTTTCTTCCCGGAGGTGGCGTGACCCGTACTCGTCACGCCTGGTCACAAGCTCCTCTCCCCGCTCCACCCTCGATGGAAGGGGGTATGTGTTGATCCCCCAGGTCGAACGCGCTGTGGCGGTGCCGCTGCCTGCCGTGGACCGCCACGGCTCCCGTCCAAGGTGTGTAAGACCTCTTCCACTCTCTAATACGCCACTGGACAGGCTGCCACCTCCCTGCACGCGATGACCACACTACAAGTGTACCAGGCCAAAGCGCTGAAAAATCTGCACGAGGGTGGATCTGATCAAGGGGTCATGCAGGAACTCCGTGCGGTGACCGGCATTGCTCTACGGTAGTGGCTCAGGAGCGCCACCTCTGGCTGAACCTGGCACAGATGGCCGATGTCAACAAAGTCCGCTTTCTTGACTCCCCCATCTTCCAGGTCTTGGACACTCTCGAGGACTTTGCCCAGACTGAGGCGATCAGTCCCATCTTTCCACGCAGCCGGACTCACCCCCAGGACGCTCATCCTTCTAGGGCCAGTCCCCTCCCTGGTTCCGCCCTAGGCTGCCCCACCGCGGACACGGTAGTTATTGTTCTCTTGATACCCCTAGCGAACCGATTGGAGGTTTGGTTACAGCTTCCCAATCCCTTTTGATAAGGACGATACGCCTCAGCTACGCAATTCAGTTCACCAGGCGCCCTCCCAGGTACAGAGGCATTATTTACACCACTGTCAGTTCAGAGGATCTCTTATCTCTGTATGGCGCTGGACTCAGTTAAAAAGACTGCCCACCTCACGAGGGATTGTGCGCAGGCCATGCTGACATACCTAGGGTCATTCAGGCACAAAACAGCGGTCAATCTCAAATCTTTTCAGAGACTCCTGGGATATATGGCAGCCACAGTAACACCGCACTGGTTACACGATCGAGTACCGAGATGGGCATGGCACCGTGGCACTCTCCGGATTGGCATTTCCCCAGAGTGTCACCGCCTATTCAGCCCGTGGTCAGACCTTGCCTTCCTACAGGCCGGAGTGCCTCTGGGACAAGTGTCCAGGCATGTCGTGATCCACACTGATGCCTCCTCCACGGGTTGAGGTGCCGAATGCAATGGGCAAGCAGCCTCGATTCCCTGAATAGGTGCTCGACTGCTTCGGCATATCAATTGCCTGGAGTTGTTAGCTGTGCTTCTGGCCCTTCGTCGCTTTCAACCGAAGATGCGCCACAGGCACGTGCTGGTCCGCACGGACAACACTGCAGCCATTGCGTACATCAACCGACAGAGTGGTCAGCTTCCAGCAGCTGTGATAAACAACATCTCTCAGTCTAGGGCCCCCTCAACAAGGAAGGCCTATGCTCTGAGATGGAGTCTGTTTGGCGACTGGTGCTCCTCTGGCAGAGTGTGTCAGCAGTTCCTGCAAGACAAAGGCATTGATGCTATGGACTGGCCTCGTTCCCTAGACCTGAATCCAATACATAAAAAGAGGTAAAGAAGATCACTAGCTGCGTTCCAGAAATGCAGTCGGGAGAAAGTTGTAGAAAGTCAACCATCACTGCAACCCTCCACCAGTCCGGGCTTTATGGCAGAGTTGCCCGATGGGAGCCTCTCCTCAGTGCAAGACACATGAAACCCCACATGGAGTTTGCTAAAAAAAAACTCCTGAAGTAGTCCAAGATTGTGAGAAATAAGATTCTCTGGTCTGATGAGACCAAGATAGAACTTTGTGCCCTTAATTCTAATGTGTGGAGAAATCCAGGCTCACCACCTTTTCAATACAGTCCCAAAAGTGAAGCTGTGGGGGTGTTTTTCAGCTGCAGGGACAGGACAACTGGTTGCAATCGATGGAAAGAAGATCGTGGCTAATTACAAGGATATCCTGGATGAAAACCTTCTCCAGAGTGCTCAGGACCTCAGACTGAGCAGAAGGTTTACCTTCCAACAAGACAAGGACCCTAAGCACACAGCTAAAATAACGAAGGAGTGGCTTCACAACTACTTCATGACTGTTCTTAGATGGCCCAGCCAGAACCCTGACTTAAACCCAACTGAGCATCTCTGGAGAGATCTTAAAATGGCTGTCCACCAACATTTACCATCCAACCTGACAGAACTGAAAGTCTTTAAAAACACAAACAATTGTGTGAGACAATTTGTAAACATTTATTTTACAAATTGGGCACATTTCGAAAACTGTAACAAATTAAATTTGTAAATAAATTCAGAAAAGTTAATGATTTTGTATTGTCTCTTTAACATGAAACTACTTTGGAAAAATATCATCAACGCAACAATGTTTACTTGTGCCAATAAACAGTAACTCAAAGAGAAGCCATTTCAGCATGCTTTCTCCATCAAATACATATAAACATTGTCAAATTACTCCCCATATTTCATAGCTATTCCCATTATGTTTTTAAATTCATTGAGTGTTTTCAGGTGAGCTGTAGGAAACATAATTGTGAAAGTACATGCACTTACAGTTGGAAAACACACATGGTTTGTGTCAGTCTTGATTGAACTTCACAGGGATGGAGACGTCCTTCTTGTCACTGGGATGAGTAGGGTTATATATGTCCATGAAGTTTCGGAGATCGTGAAGCTGTAGTCCTTTTCTCAGCTGATCAAGCATTGGAATAACTCTCACAGTGGAGTGGAAAACAATGGCTCTACAGGCAATTTAAATGATTTAATCAAATATTTGCTTAAAACATTACACAATATTAATAAAATATATACATAGTAACTAAATTTCCATGTACCATGTGACAAAAAAAAACTTTATGCTTCTAGTTATTTACTGTGCCACATTTCATCTGATTACAAACGCAGTTAAAATTCTACTTTTTGGAGTCCAACAGGAGCAAAAAGTATATACCTAATGATGTAATTTTTCATGTCAGCAGACACTTTTCCAGTGTATCAACAGCTTAAAATCTCATCTGTATGTGATTCATTTCTAGACCACAAATGCAACTTTTTTAAAACCTCATGTGTCAAAATGTCTGCTTTAAAATATAAAACATTTTATTATAAACTAAATTAGTTATATATCTGTTAATAACTCCTTGCTAAGTGCTCTAGAGTCAACCCCTGCTTTGCCAAAAAAGTTACCTTTTACCCTTAGTCTGCCTTTTGGTGATGATTTCTCCTGGCGCTGCATGCTTCTAGTGTAGATGTCATTCCGAGAAACGCAGGTAGCAAAGCTGTTGGTTTTATAAACTTTACTGCTGATCCAACTCAGAATCTCCACATAACTTTGTAATAGAAATAAACAAATGAAACATTAAAACCAGCAAAACGAACACTTTCTCAATATTCAATTTTTTACTTTTTTAGTGTATTTATTGGTTTGCTGGAGTTATCACATTCTGCAGGTCTGCAGACAGAAAAAAAAAAAAAAAAAAAAAAAATTAAAAACCTTTGATATTTCTAATTGCAAATTGACATTAGAAAACACTAAACTTGATTTAGTATAACTTACTGCAATACATAGTTGGATGCTTGTATCTCAATTAAATTACTGTCAAATGTTTTCTTGCACAGTGGACACTCAGCAGTTTGATGTGACATTAAAATAAAGCGTTAAATTATGCACAGACAACTGTTTAAGAACCATGCATATACTATAAACTAAAGGTCCATATTATTTAATGCACAAATAGATAAATAAATATATTGATTTAAATATGAATCACAGCTTTCCCTATTTGGTAACTTTTCCAATTACTGAAACCACAAGCAAAATAATAATAATAATAAAAAAGTCACATAAAGGTTGTGTTTTCAGACCTTATGAAATATAATCAAAAAATGTCCCAAACAATTTGAGCAAAAAAAAACAAAAAAACACAAACTGTTTTACAAGTGTCTACAGAACTCAATTTGCTTTTGCACAGGAGCAACATATAGTGCACTTTCCATTGTTGCTCACGGTTTTCAGTTGCTCTCCGTTATACCCATCTGGGAGGTAGAGTCAGTTCACCCTGCCCACCTCCACAATTCAAAATATGTAACAAAACATATCCACCCAAAATCTTTAATAGATATTAGACAATATTCGAAACATTCCTACATACCTGAGCCCTTGTGCAGCAACTATCCTCCACAGATTTTTGCCAGTTTTGGATATGCATTAACATGCACCTCTGACAGCTTAAATTGTTAAAGAGTTAAGCAATTATTATGCTTATTTGCTGCTCAAGAAAAATTTGGAATTAAAATAATAACAATAATAATAATAATAATAATAATAATAAAAAACTGCGACACACTTTTTCAGGAATCTTTGATGAATAAGTTTCAATGTAGTATTTATTATATAGGAATAATTATTTAAAATAAAATAAAATAAACAATTTACAATCAGTTGACAGCACTAGTTTTAAACATAATATGACAAAACATAACAACCTTTTTATACCAATTAACAGTTGCACACTTTGATTGAAGCTCATGATTTTCAGTGCTTTGGGGTTGTGTGTGAATCAGATGGTTTGTGAATGATCAGTGGGCGATCCTGGGTGTGCCGTCTGGATAAAACTAACCTTGTCTACTAGCAGTCACACGCTTACATATGTGAACACATACAAACACGCATACACCTCTCACCTCTCCAAATCTCTTTAATTAGCTTGTCAGCCTCTGCTAGGTATATTTAAGCTATCATGCTTGAAATATCATGGCTGTTATGCTTGTTTTGAAGCTGAGATGATACAATCTCTTGACAGTTACTAGAAGGCTGCAATTAGTGTCTAATCGACACGCTACCTGCAGTCCAGTGCTGTTCTCTCACTCAGATCGCAGTATCCAGGGAGCTGCTGGTGTTCTCCTGGAAAATCAACACACAGGGATTAGAAAGGATTGTAACCTAAGACACGGATAAATGAAGGTTCTCCAAAAGACGTCATAAAAAGACGTTATAAAAATTTTCATTCTGGCTTGTCAGGGGATATCATTTCAACGTCTGAAAAAGACCATTGTTTAGTGGGTTGTGTTCAATGCTGTCAGCTATCTTTATGGCAAAAACTTACATAAAAACACAATAAAACCAGGCAAACAACAATTAAGCAGTTTAAATGTTTTAAATTGCATGATTAAAATTCAGAAAGATTTACTGTTTAAAATTTTTCTTCAACACTATTAAAGAGTAAGTTCCAACAATTTTCAAGCCATTTTGTATTGTTACACTGTTGGTAACATAAGTAAAAGAACAATGTTTGTTATTTCTCAAAGGAACCCAGTATATGCAGTTTAGCTGATGCAAAACAGCATGTTTTATTTTTATTTTGATGGTGCAAAAAGTATTTTTGTCAAAACTTCTATTTTTGCATCATCCTGTTGAGTGCTGCTTACAAATAAATTACCATAATACAAAGCAGGTTGAAAATCATCAAACTTACCCTTATAGGCAATATATGGATACTATTTGTCAGTTTTGTGTGTAAAAGTACAGTTGTGGTCATCTGAAGTGTTTGTGTTGGCGTCATCTGAAGTCTTTACAAGTGAGTTTGCATCCAATATGGAGCTGGAAAATGCTCTAGTAACCTTAGGATGGCTATCCTGAGATAGAAACAGGAAAACAAAAGGAGAACTTATAGCATTGCTGCATTCATATTATTTCAGACAAAATGTATTTTTATGTTTGATTTCCATGAAAATCAAACACGTTTAGTTGATTACACTCTCCATGCAAGTTTCTTTGTCGATTCAGTTAATTACCATATTTTCAATAATTAAACAGAACTATTAAAATATTTTATTTCTCTCATATACATGAAAACTGAATTAACACTGAATTAAAGCTTATTCTTATTAACCTCTTAAACTCTGCAGCTATTTTGGGGAATTCCGCCTGCATTGGGCCTACCAAAATTAAAAAGCTTCACATGCACATGCAGAGGTGTATATACAAAAAATTGGCATAATTTTAAAGGAAACCTTTTGAAATCACCCGGCCCTCCAAATTTATTAAAATTATTGTATATATTATCTGTGTTATAATAAAGACAAAAAAAAAAGAGGCGCTTCTTTTTGTTTTTTTTTGTAAACTGAAATTTGAAAGTGTATAGTTCGGGCCCTGAGTGCCTGCAAACAAATGTATTTGTTTCCAACATATGTCAGCAAGCACAGAAAAAAGGAAATTTATTTCTATCATAATCTATGCAAGAGTTATTCTATTCCAACTGTAGGGAAGAATAACACATTTTTCAGACAATTTCCGCCTACCCAAATTTCCCCCAAATCTCCTAGTTTCCCCATAATCAAAGTGATTCATATCTGCATAAACTAGAGATTCTAAGCTTTCAAATGGTACCACATATGGGGTTAATGGTGCAGACAAAGGGTTAAAATTTTAAATTGTAAATCTGGATCCCAAATGGGTCCGCAGAGTTTAAGAGGTTTTAAAGCACAGTATAATTTAAATATACATAATGAAGGTCAAAGACCAATATTGAGCACACTGAATTAACTACAGAGATGTGAACAGACTTTGAATCAATCCTGAAAACAGATTCTGTTCAACAAGTTTTACCAGAGAATATCAGTGTAGGCAAACATCAGTGCTCCTGTTCTTTGTCTGAAGTAAAGCAAACCTTATTTCTCAGAGCGCGTCTTCTTCCAGAAACGAAACGCAGACGAAGGGAACTTGAAGAAATGTTTTCAAGCAGAGCTCGGGCTGCTGTTGTGGGCGTGTACGTGTTGCGTGACCTGCACGTGAATGCTTGTAATAACAATAGCGCGTGAATCTCGGGGGTACGGTCGAATTAACTAGAATGAGCTCAAACAAAGAAAACTAACATGGTGTTGTTTTCATACTGATAACTTTATCACAGCATATTCGGTGGCGGTGCTTGCCGAAAATTGCATTCTGTATCCTCTTTCTACAGTGCGCAGGACCCATTGAGACACACTCGATAATACTTTCCAATCTGCAAAGTGGTCTACTAAGGGAACCAGCCTCTTGAGGCTTGCCTCAAATGTTACTGGAGGGACTAGCAGGATGTCTTGACGCAACCCACCCTCGGGTGGAGTTGCTACCCGTCCCTCCTGAGAGCCTGGTGGCGACGTTCTCAGACCCACTAAGGTGTTGTTTGGCTGGGGAAGCTGAGAACGTTCACCGGAGATATCCACGCCCTTGAGCAACGGCAGGGTTAGTGAAGTGATCCCCAGAGGGCACCGGGTGCGAGCAAGCACCATATAATGTGGTGAGACTTGCTGTTTCCCGGCAGGGGCTGCCCTTTGAAGCCCTGGGACACTGACCTCAGGGCTTTTTCTTTTTATGCGGGGCCCTCATTTCATTGAGGACGACCCTCAGGTCTTTTTGTTTCCTGGTGGACCCCGCTACAGAGCACTGCCAGCCACGCTGCCCCTTGACGTCGTGCCTCTTGGTGCCTGTCGATGACCAGATTGACTGACTCACCCTGAGGATCAAGCGGGGGCGTCCATAAGGCAGACTATGCTTCTTTCTTTGACTTCTGACAGAGTCAGCCACAAATGTTGCTCTACGGCCACCATGGCTGCCATAGACCTGCTGTTGGCACGGGCGGTCTCCTTGGTGGCACATAGAGCAAGATCAGCAGTCTTTCTGAGCTCTTCTATTTCTGGAGAGCTACCTCCCTCGCCCTCATCCAATTCACGCAGCAGGTCTGCTTGGTATGCTTGTAGAACACTCATAGTGTGCAAGCATGCACCAGCTTGACCTGCTGCAGTGTATCCACTGCCCACCAAAGCAGATGTCAGCCTTAACAGCTTAGTAGGCAGGGAAGGAGCCTTCAAAGTCGATGCCGCAGTGGGAGAGAGATAGCCCGCAAGCGTCTGCTCTACCTTGGGCATGAACTTATAACCGCTCTCTCTCATCCCCTTTACATTGCCATTGAAATCCGAAGCAGGGATGAAGAGGCGGGCTGAATAAGGCTTCTTCCATGATCTAACAACCTCGGTATGCAGATCATAAAAGAAAGGAAGGCTCCTTTTTGGAGGTGTGTGTCGAGCATGCAAATATCTCTCATCGAGTTTACTTAGCTGCAGCCGAGTTATAACCTCCAACAGCTCCTCATATTGGGGTGAGGTGGAAACATTTGTTTCTTCTATGCCCTCCATCTCTTCACCTGCAGATGAAGAGAGGAGCAGCGCTGCGTCGCCCTGGTGAGGGGAAGTAGCAGTTTGTGCTTCCCTTCTCGCCTGGCTGACGCCGGATTCTGACGCTGAGGAGGGAGATAGGGACTCGTCCGTCTCGCTCTCCTCATGCAGATCCAACTGCGCTCCCCACGAGAACCTGTTTGATGTTCTGTTAGGAACGGAAAAGCGGTGTTTTTACCCACGACTAGGCCGTCTCACAGCCACCAAGATCCCTTGCTGTGCAGGTGCTGCTGCCGGAACTGAACAATATACATGAGCTGAGCTACCCGCATCCAAAGGCGTATCTACAGCCCCCACATTCTGAATCCTCTATTAAAGTTTGGATGCTTGTCTTAAGTTCTAAAATCTTCTCTGTCAACCTAACCTAACTATATCCCTGCATTTATCACATGTGAAACCCTCATCACCGACAGATAAACGAGAAACTCACCGAGATTGATGGATCACTTTATTATCACTTTAAAAAACAGAGAGTAATAGACAGAAATATAAAGCTACGGATCCGAGCTACAAAAACTCAAACTATCAGCAGAATGGCAGGCAGGAGCAATTGAGAACATTATCGAACAGAAGCAGAAGAAGCTCTGCGTTCTCCTTGAGTCAATAAAAACCTAATAGTTTTTCAGACAGACATGCTGCAGCCTTTCCGTAATAAATGGACCAGTCCTGGCCAATCCTTTGACTCCATTGCATGCAATGGTGTTGTCTGCACCGGTAAAGGCAGAGAAATTAAAGGAACCAAATGTAAGAAATGGGCAAAACTGGTACTGCAATCACTTTCAAAATACTGTTGAGCGGTATCTCCCCTCCCTCTCCCCATTGACTAGAGGTTGCCAGATAAGCTGCAGGATCCAGGAATGACAAGTCACCGTTTTAATTTCCCAAACAGTTTATAACATTTTCAATTCGATGACCCACCTCCTCCATATGCGCTAACGTTACTATGCATGAACATGCACAACTTTGTTCAACTGTAGTGACTATTTGAAATGCCCATTTATAAAAACAAGTAAATTATGAATCTTACCTGTCCAGGAGAAAATTTGCAACATTGGCGTCTGTTTTTCAAGTTATTCTCTGCTTTTATCCGTCTCCATCTTTCAAACGCTTCTCCAATGCAAACCCTTGTCTTATTTTACACTTTATCACGCCATATTTCGGATTCATAGCGAGGTCTTTTAGGTTTCGTACTCGAAATGTGAGACGTTTTTTTAGTAGCTGCTGCAGCCTTAATGCAGAGCAGGCAACCTGGATGCAGAAACACTACTGACTTCGTGATTGGGAGAAAGATGGAGGGTGGCGCTTCAGGACAAAACAAAACATGACAACATAAACATCAGTTAAGGGCTTCAACTGCTCTTTTTTAAACGAGAATATACAGGCTGTTCTACTGCTGTCAGCGACATGAGTACTTTAAATTAACATGTTTTCTTAATGCCTGTTGAACATAACAGAGACATTTTATGATTATGACAATACATTTCTTACATACGGTTCCTTTAACATTTGTTTTTATTTGGAAAAGATTTTCCTTTTCAAATAGTTGTGGGCATTTTAAAATGGGTGCAGTACAATACAGCTGATCTTCCACGAAAAAACTGAAGACAACAGAAGGCAACTATGTATACTTTTCAATGATTTGTCATTAGTGTCATTCATTTAACAACTATGCACAAGAGTCTTTAATCAGGAAAGCAAACATGTGGGCTGGCCACCATTAAAATGACACTTCTAAAGAAGTGATGGGCCTGTGACTCAAAAGCTGGGATACAAAAGCTCATTAGAGGTCAATAAAAATGAAGTTATCATCCAGCAGGGCAGCAGATGGAGCAGTTCTGCTCTCAGGGGTCAGTTTCTCTCAGCAGTGGCCAAATGAATCATATTTATTCCTGCAAACAAGAACCACCTCAGATCTAAAGCATATGCTTAAAAGATGTGTGATGCTGGCAGTTTTTCTTTGAATGTGCTTGCTTGACAATCTTCTATTTCACTTCAAGAGGCATTGGTATGTAACTTGACAGAAGTATGGAAAAAATAAAGCGAAAGCTTGATAGGAGATTTCTTATCAGTGTAAAGGGATTTTTCACGTTTGTCATCTTCTAAACCCCTTTAACGCTTTTTTTATGCACAAAAGCTCAGCAGCTTTGAGCTTGTCACTCTTGTTAACCTCCTGAAATCAAGCATCTCTCTGGAGGCATGAATTGTGCACATTTGCAGGAATGTAATAGGATGGTTTTATTACTATAGTAACAAAGCATGTTGAGATGCTTTAGAAGATGCTGACACCTGAAATCTTAACCAAAGAATACAAGCTATATGTACAAAGAGCTGCCCTTGCAACATCCTTCTTCTGGTCACTTTAGTTTAACAGAACAATGAATTAACCTTGCTGTGGGTACATTTTTATCTGAGCCAAAAGTGTATGATGTAAGACTGAAAATATGGGGTAAAAATGGATACATAACCATTTTTGTTTTCTGGGTTTCTGGAAATGGGGCAATAGCATCCTTCCAAGTATAGGCCTAAAGCTATGTGGAATTCTGTACTGCAGAAACAAGAACAGGAGGGTATTACGGGCATTGTCTGCCTTTTTCAAGCATACAGACAGTTGGAAGTCCGTAACTCTGAGGTGGGGTTACTTAGTACTAACTGTTTTTGTTACATAAATTAAATAAATGTTTTGATAATAACATAGTTTCGAGTGGATCACTGGACGAATTCCCCGCAGCTGTTAGAAATCAGCTAAACCTTCCCCTTGTTACAATCACCCAATCAAACCCTTTCCAAGCACTATAAAACCACAGCTTCCCATTCATCCACATCTCGCTTTTGCAAACCCTCCTCCTCCCCTTCTGCCTCCCTTTAAACACTACCTTTCACTCCAGGGGGCAGCCGGAGTTCGAGCCGGACGCGAGCCCTTACCCTCGCTTGGGTTCCAATTGCTAGGGTTCGAGCCCGCCGTTCTCCGGGCCCACTCCCTGGACTGCATGCCAAACCCGAATTTATTTATCAAATTTATGAGGAAGCGTGAACACTTGAAACCATCAAAGTTAAAGTCCACCCCAAATGAAAATTTACTGAAATTTCATCACTTGTCTTCCCTCTTAGGCCATCCAAGATACAGTTCTAACTTGACTGTGTTTTTAATAATAAATATGTTAACACACAAAGATATTAACAAATTTGCTTGTTGATAAAGATTTTTTTTTTATATTCCTTAAACTTCAAAGTGGAAATGGAACACCAAATAACAATGGAGCGTGAATTTAAAATGAATGAAAAAAGAGATGGGATTTTGCCCACTTTGTCACTCTACTGTATGTATTGAATCAATCTTACTGGTAGATTGGTGCTAAGATACAGAACAATAGACTGAGCTATTCATTCAGAAGAGATATTCATTGCCCTTCATTGTAATCCTGTAATGTATCTATCACCACAGCCTTAGTCATCAGGAGTGAGAGAACTTGGAATAGAATGAAAGACAGCTTATAATAGAAGGTCAAACAGCCTTCATTTTCCAGGATAATTAAGTTTTCATATTCTTGAAAGTGCTCTGAAGTGGTGAGAAGATATTATTTTGAATTGGGCAAGTAGTTTGAAATGATAAGTTTATATATATATATACATATATATATATATATATATATATATATATATAATTTGTCAACAAATGAGAGCATCTATACTTCAATTTGACACTTTTACCTTCCTTCATTGCTTTCAGGTCCAAACTGAAAAGAAGGCAGGAAGCCATAAGGTGCATAACTGTCAGTGATGTTGAGATGTGACTGAGGCTAATTGTGACTTGTCACATCCTGAAGTAGACTGGTTCTTTTCACACATACTGCAGAATTATTTTCTCAGAGTTGAAGGCAAGAGAAGCAAGGTTAAAATGACAATGACCTAAAAGAAGGAATTTTTCTTATTAAAACTTCTATACAAAAACAGCTATTGGATGCCACTTACTGTAGTACAGATGCTCTCATTCCTTGTATCACCTGAGATATCAAGTATTATATATATATATATATATATATTAGGGGTGTAACGCTTCACAAAAATCACGTTTCGGTTCGATACGATACAGTAGTGTCACTGTAAAAATACGACAAAAATACAATAAAAAAAAGAGAATTTCTTTGATTTTTTTTTTTTTTTTTTTTAACACATTTTTTTTTTGTAAAACTAACATAATATGACCTCGTTCCCTTTCTTTTACTTTGAACAACAATGGAACTATACTTCACATAACTTCTGGGGTTTCTTCTTAGCAGCAAATAAATAAGTGTTTTGGAAAAGTCAGCCTTGGATGGT
>JAUCMU010000027.1:2177422-2194081 GCA_032275025.1 Enteromius treurensis | reverse complement strand
AATTTGACCATTAATTTTGTGACATTATAGGGGAAGCTGAGCTTCCCTTGCAGTCTTAAAGAAATCGCCACTGCTGTCCACCAATGTTTACGATCCAACCTGACAGAATTGGAGAGGATCTGCAAGGAGGAATGGCAGAGGTTCCCCAAATCCAGGTGTGAAAAACAAATTTCAGTTTTTCTTTTCTAATAAATCTGAAAAAATCTCAACCAAAAAAGTTTTTTTCTGTCAATGTGGGGTGCTGTGTGTACATTAATGAAGGAAAAAAAAAATAATAATTTCAAATGATTTTAGCAAATGGCTACAATATATCAAGGGTGAAAAATTTAAGGGGGTCTGAATACTTTCCGTACTCACTGTATATTTATATATTATAAACAGCTATCTTTAATGCATGTTCTTGTCTTGGCATAAAACATCACTAGAGAACGCCATGCATATCTCACTGGAAACATTCCTTTTGTGAGGATTTTCTCATTAAAGAGAGTTCTAAGCTTATTATGCAAATAGACGGTACAAATTAAGCATGCTTACACAAGTGAATTCCTCCATACACACTTCTACAAAATGACATACAGTATGACCTCTTCCTGGATTACAGAACCTAAAAAAGGAAACCCGAGGGGCACAGAAGGTACTTTGTGAGATTAATTTGTAAAATCTCTTTGATGACCTTTAATGCATATCCTTGGTTTTAACCATCAGACAGCAAATGTTCAAAGAAGCGGCCCTGTTTAGGAGATTCACACTGGAAGGGTTAATAGCTCCTTTTGTCCTCCTCAATATTTCATATACACTTTATCCTTTGGGTAAGCGAATGTGTTCTGTTTTTAAACATGAATAAACAGAGGGCCTTCAGATGTAATTTTCGTGTTTAAAGTGTTGGATGAGCATAGACTTTTATAGCTGTAAGCAAAGCAGAGCTAATAGAATCATAAAATATCTGCCTCAAGAGGACACAAAGTAACAACACATGATTCTCGTGCTTGCCCAACCAGCCACCTCAAACAAGACAGGGCCTGCTCTTATGACCTCAGAGAAACTAGCACGCCTGCTAAGTGTTAAGCTGGCAAGAAGTTCAAAGTGACCGAACAACGGTCAATTTATTTGCTATGGCCCCAAGGCATTGTGCATGAAGTGAATAGATGATAAGAAAATGCAACAATGCCCAGCTGCAACAAATGTGCTTCTCCTTGAGGCGCTCCACCACAGGGGAAGCTTTGAAGTCCAATGTCAGTGCATATTGGTTGCTACAAAAAGAAAAAAAAAAACGAATTTAGCCACTTCCCCATTGCCAGACGTTGGTCTGGGGTATTGAAGCAAGAAGGGTTGCAGGTCTTGAGAAATTGCAGCATAATCAACCTGATACTTTCACATCTGATGAAAGGCCACGGGTGTGACTGGAATTAATATTTTACCAGAGGGAATAGAAGTAGCAACTATGGGCACAACTAAATTGCAATTATTAGTCAGGTTTGCACATGCATAAATGCATACAATTCACGACCCCGAAAAAAAAATAAAAAAATAAAAATCTTTTTTTTCAACTCCCCTAGAGTTAAACTGTTCAGTTTTACCATTTTTGAATCCATGGCCGAGCACTTTTAGCTTTAGCTTTAGCTTTTAGCTTTAGCTCAGATCATTGATTCTGATTAGACCATTAGCATAAAACTCAAAAATAGCCGAATACTTGACTCTTCTGTAGTTACAAATTACACTTTTCCAATGCATGATACAGCATGGTAGGTTCACTTTTGGTGGGTTTCCACTGGGAACAGTACCTGGTACTTTTATTACCACCTTAACTGAGGTTCCAAGTACACCATGCCGTTTCCAAAATTTGATGTGTACATTCTGCTAAACACTGATTGGCCTGAGAGAATTGTCACTCCTGAACTTGCTTGAGACACACACAGCCCCCTTAATCAGCACACCCAGAGAAGGAGAGAACACAGCTGTTGTGAACAAGCACACCGCCTTTTAATAACCAAAGGAGGAGCGGATCACACAAGAGCTTGATGGGACGACGCGGAATGAAAGTGTTTTCCAGGTGTCATGGCAGTAGAGGCCTTGCGAGTACAATGACATGCGGATGATCCCGCCCACTCTAAAGCGGCACTAAACTGCAGTGGAAAAGCAAACCGAACTGTACAGGGGTGCGTTTCCCAAAGGCATAGTTAGCCTACTATGGTCGACAGTTCCGTCGTTACCAGCATAGTTCAACAATTCGGTGTTACCCGAAAGCATAGTTCAAAGCGATTTAATTATGAATTTTTGCACGTCCATTCTAAACGCTGTTTTTGAAAAGTGCGCATTCGCAAAAAAGGCTAAGGGAACCCCCGGAGTATGACGTAAGAGAGAACCCGCGATGATTCAAAGATCAAATAAAGCAAAATGACAGTGAAAAAAAATAAATAAATTTGTCAATGTGTGTCATGTTCAATACAGCAGCATCTTGGAGATCTCTAATCAGTTTAATAGCAGAAGGTATGTGTGTGACGTCATTAACAATGGCCCTATGTAGTTGAACTAACGTGGTTCAAACGACTGAGATGCAACCGTGTTCGGGAAACAGTCGTGTGTAGCTAGTTAATTTCCAAAACAATGCATAGTACTATGGTGGTTTATCAGCGATACATCGTTGTTCGGGAAACGCACCCCTGTAGTGAACTGTGGAAAAGCGCCGATTGTGTACTAAGACTGACATAAATTAAAAGTTGCTATTCACTGGGAACTACAGGGAACTCTGCGGCCATAGCTGCAGCAGGTGCAATGATATTACACAGTGCCTGAAAATAGTTCCCAGCAATTTCATGCATTGTGCAATGTCATTGCGCTTGCTGCAGCCATGGCACGGCAGAAAAGTTCCTTGATTATTACACTGCAATGAGAGTATAGTTCCTAGTTATATCAGCCTTTTCATTTTAAAGGTATGTCGTCTTGGTACACAATGGAACTGTAAGAGAGGAAAAATATTGAGACTAAGTCTAAGCAGATTCAATGATCCATCCCAGTTTAGTTCCAACTTGCCTCAACATACCTGTATCCACCTTTTACCTGACATAAAAATTGGCACTGCAATTTGTAAATCTATGCGTATAGTTTCCGGTCTTGTTACAACCACACCAGGCTCCACCCTCACAGACAGGCAGCGAGCACCCTCACCTGAGTATTAACCAGCCACACCTGCTCTGCACACCTGACACCTGACACTCTGCACACCTGACACCAATCACCACACCACACCATAAAAAGCACATTCACCAGCTCACTCACCGTCCAAGCTCGTTATTCGTAAGTGGACTCTCTCATTGCTCTCTCTTTGTGAATATACTTACCTGTGATTCTCCGTTATCATCTGCATGATTCACCATTCCTCCGTGCTTCCACTCCTTCCATCCTCCTGGATCATCTCTGTGGTGTGTGTGTCTCCATCGGTGTTGTGTGCTCCAACGAATCCTCCTAAGGAACAAGAAAGACCCATAGGCTCATGCTGCATTCCAGGCAACCCATAACCCCATGTTCTTACAACCTTCTACCTGTGAAAGTGCAATGACTTTCCACCAGTGAACTCATATTAGCTCCGAGCTCTGATGTCACACACCCCTGCGATACAACAATGGCAGCCCTGACGAATGCATTGTTTATGCTTATGTTTAGTGGTACACTAAAATAAAATGTATATCAGTTTCTCTTGCCTTATGCACAGTTTATTGTTTTCTGTTTCCCTCAAATGTTACAAAGCCGTGGTTTTAAGTCGTGACTTACGTGCTCAGAAACCTGCCAGGAACGCAGCATTACTTGTGCATTCAGGAAAAAGGTGGAGACTAAGATCTTGATAAGCTGCTTCAGGTGTGTTTGATTAGGGCTGGAGCAGAACTCTGCAAGGACAACAGCCCTCCAGGAACTGAACTTGGTGACCCATGATTTATGCTAAGCTACTGCTAAAAGTAGGGGAGTTGGAAAATAAGCCTCTTTTCCAAAAAAGTGTTGTGTTCCTTTAAGTTCAATGAAGAGATGAAAGAATGTTATAAAACCAACATGTTCTGTTCTGAAAACTAGTTGTCATTGATATATTGTGAAGTACTAAAAAACATGGCATTTCCATTTTTTTCTAGTTCTCCTTAATGTTGTTCCCAATTCAATTTTTCAATTCAATTCAATTCAAATTTATTTGTATAGCGCTTTTTATGATACATATCATAGCAAAGTAGCTTTATACCAAAGTAATGTTTTATAGTATATGTAGTAGTAGTTTGTACATGTGCATATGGCATAGATGTAAGATAAAGATCAATTAATAACATAATCGAACAGACAATGAACATTCGAAGAGTTCGATTAGTGCTGTGTGTTGCAGCATCCAGCGACCTAACCTAAATTACTTTCTTTTCTCTGAGGAACACAAAGAAATATATTTTGACTGGGGCCCTGTGTTGTTTTGGACTGGGATTGGATTTACTTTAATTGAATAATCAGAACATTCTTCAATATCTTTCAGAGTAGAATAAAAATCTAAATCTCTGAGGTTTCGAAAGACATGTAACGACAGAATCTTCATTTATGTGTGAACTATCCTTTAAAACAGCTGGATTTGAGGCAAGTCACTTGCACTCACTGCCGTAGATTAGGTAAATAGCTTGCAAAATACTCCACCATCAATTTTAGTGCCGCATAGAGACTTCAAATGATGCAATTTCGTTTAAGTCTGCAGTGAATAACAGATTTAATTTAACAAGTCAGCCAAGCTGTTCACAATATAACACACAATCCTATTGTAAAAGCTAATTAGATATAATAAAATAAATCGGCTCAGTGTGCAGTGTGCCATAGATGTGCAAACTTAAAGCAGTTTCTAGAACCAAACAAACAATAGCAGAATCCAGCAAAAGTGTTTGTTGTGTGTTTGTAATGGGAAAACATGAGTAAACATGATTGCCTACCATTCAGTAAATCAATTGATTCATTCATTTTATTATTGTAAAATGCATGACATTGATTTCGCATTTAAGTGTATTTATTTCAAGTGTTTATTTTCTGTTATATATAGAAGATCTCTTGAATTGTCAGTTTTGCTTCCAATTTGCAGGGTGGCTGACATTTTGAATATTGCAAATTAGTTTGCAATAGGCAACCATAAGAGCCAACTAGTTGCTAGGAAACCATACGTCCCATCCCCAAATGATTCAAAACCCAATTAGCCATAGACCCTTCATGCATGCAAAGTTTGGTGAGTTTGCAGTATTAGGATAAAAAGTTATTGCTGTTCAAAGTCACAAATAATAATTACAAGATTTAATGAGGTGCAGTTTCTGAAGAAAAAATTTAGAGCACAATATGACTGTACTTTCAGGTGCACAACTCCTGGAGTTTGAGTCAGCAGCTGGGACAAACGAGCCCAGCCTCATGGGTGTGTTTTTTTTTTTATTTTTTATTTTTTATTTTTTTTCTGATGTTAAAACATTTGCCAAAGCATTCTGGGTGATTGCTCGGGGCGTTACTAGGGGCCGTCTAGGCCAATACCAAATGTTTGCTTACAGCCCCAAGTGACAAGAGTACAGATGTATCTAGGATTTTCTGATTCTTCAGATATGTGATTTTTTTTTTTTTTTTTTTTTTTTTTCATTAAAAAATATGCAACCCATGCCCTTGATGTAATGTTTCATCCAATAAATATATAATTGATTGCATAATCACAGTAAACATTCAGAATACACTAGTTTCCTAATGATTTATAGTAATAAACCGATCATAAACTGGATATGATACACAATTACCATATAATAGTAATACCATCAAATTAAAGGACATGTATTGAACTGTTGTGCTAAACTTAAATGTAACTTGGTCAAAGTTTATTAGAAGTGATATTTCTGGAAGTGTATTTTTATGAAAAATGCATCAAATGTTGTCTAAACATGATCATAAAGCATAGTTAACTGTCAAATGTATGGTAATGAGAACTTCAGAGACCAATTAAAATATATCTCTTGAGGGGAAAGCAGTGGTCCCGCTCAACAGAGATGCTTAGTAAAAAAGTCTACAGAGGCCAGATTTTTTCTAACGTCTACCTCATATGTCTGCTGTATCACACTCATCTCTCATTACCCTTAACAAGTTTGTCAATCTGAAACATACACAAGTGACTGGGTTGCCAAAACCCTTCATCAAGATTCATGTGTTCATGTGAAAATGGTTCACTAGTTCCTCTTCTAAACATATGTTTTATGCCCAAAGCAACTTGCTTTAGAGCAGGGACCACTTAAAGCATCAATTTTTGCCTGTTTAAAACCTTGGATTCGCTGACCCTTTCTCCACAGAAAGAAAAAAAGAAAGAAAGCCATAAGAGTAGTTCTCCTCCTCTTATGTTGTAAAAACACTAAAATCACAGACAAATATGATGACTTTGGATACAACATCTCTGACAGTTGTTCATTTGTCCGTGAATTGATTGCTTGTGTATTCTGGATGGATCAAGTTTGAATGTGCAAATGTGGAACTGCAAATGCGACCTGAGAGGTTTAGCATAAGAGAAGATTATTGTAAGTGAATGATAACTTTAATTTTGGGATGAACTAATCTTTTAAAGAAATCTTCACTATAGAGTGCACTGATGCTCTGAAGCTCATTAAATTATAATATTAGTATCCTTATCAGGCAGGCATGTGACATCACCAACACATTGCACATCTGCGTCTCACAATTGAATGATCATCCAAACACCGTTAATTGCACCCAGCTTTACTGAAGTGAAACAAGAAACAATCTGTTGCCGAGATGCCGACAATACGCTCTTCACCCGCCACCCCTCTGATTTCCGATTCATTAGGTGAATTTTAAGTTTACAAAAGCACACAGTACTGCTCATTTTGCATGTGCAGCTGTAGATAATATACTCATAACTTTAGTATTTCCCTGATGTTCTATAATGCAGCTCTTTCATAGTTTCAAGTCTTGTAAATAAATACCGTTAACGTGCATTATACACACACAGGGGGCTTTGGCTGTTAATTTCACAGCTCTTCCGATGCGATTCATCTAAATGGAGTAAAAAAAGTTTCATACGATGCTTAGGCTTTGGTTCTCGCAGTAATTCAATAAACGCCGGGGCGTATAAGTAGAGAAATCCGTTCTCTCTGGATCGTGCGAGAAGCTGCCGCGGGAAAAGACCAGACTAGCTCAAGGCCTGGATTATACTGTGAGTAAATCACACTGACACAGGCTGAGAAAGAGAGTCTACATTGTCTGACGGGAGAATCAATCACTGCACTGATTTGCAGCTTCTGTGTGAGCACACATAACCAGAGCCCTCCCGCCTAAGTACATTATCCCAACTCCGCAATTCTGTGACAGTCCAATCCATATGGTGTGGGCGGAGAAAGGTGAACATCCCGCAGATAAACTACACTGGTGAACAGCTGTCATGTTGCTTTTAACCGCAAAGCTTTGAACTGACTAAGGCAAATTGTGGTATTGTTTTGGATTGTCTTTTTAAAAAAAGTAGACTTTACTTTGAAATGCAAAGGAGGGATTCGGTATAAAATAAATGGCACTAGCTCATAACGTAGTAGTGTTTTGTTTGAACATCTGACTACAGATTGTGCAAGGTTTAATTTATACACATATACAGTATATGCATACACGTGAATACTGTAATATTGATCATTAGCTGAATATATTTTAAAATGTAATTTATTCCTGTCGTTTTTAATCATTACTATAGCCGTGTAACGAGATTCTTCAGATTTCATTCTAATATGCTGATTTAAAAGAATTTGCTTACTCTTTTGTGAAAATTTTAATACATTTTTTTTTTCAGGATTCTTTGACGAATGTTTAAAAAAAACAGTGTTTATTTGAAATATGGATTATCTTTTGTGGAATCATAAATATATGTCAGTATGGATCAAGTTGGTCAATGGTCTAAGGCCTTGTCCACATACCCAAACTTGTGGTCTTGGCCACTTGAGAGTGCATGCACGCGACAGAGAGTAAGTGAGCAGGACTGTCCCAGGTCTTCAAAAAGTGCAGTGCCCTTAACCCAAAATAAATCTTCGAATCCACTTATCTTCTAACAGTGCTGTTTATTGTTCTCAGAAACACAAAAACTTAAACTATGTTTCCTAGATAATATATATATATATATATATATATATATATATATATAAAGAGTGAATCACTGCCCCTACCTGGATTAACATGAACTCGCTAAGTGTGTCCCATGAGGTAAGAAATTCTACTGTACATGGGATCATCACATCCATTTGAACACTTAGGCCAAATACAGGAAATAAGTAAAACAAAGTAGTCAAGTGGTCAAGTGCAAAGACTGCGAGTGTGTGTATTTGGACAAAGCCCTAGTTGTAACTCTCAGACAGTGTTGTCATAGTTACTTTGAAATAGTAATATAATTACTGACTACTGAATTAGGGATCTGTTTTTTATTATGGCATGAAATTAGGGCGAGTCAACTGTGTTTTATTCCGCACCCGACTGCTCCCACTATATATTCAGTCTTTGTTCACCCGCTGCCCGCTTAGAATCATTTTCTACGCGACCCGACAGTGCCTGCTAAATTTTGATCTGGTTTCCAAAATCTCACATTTAAAGTGGGGATACTGTACTACCAAAAGAGAGAGATAACAGACAAAACTGTAGGTTGTATTTATTTTTATTCGTCTTGTCAAGATGCTTTTAACATTTATCTGTCATCATGGAAAATGTGTTGCAAAAATAAAATAAATAAAAACAAATGTATGTAAAACATTGTAGCCGATATTTATCACATCGTGCAAAGGATATTTTTTTCCCAATTTCCGTCCATGATGCATGAAAAAGACTCCCATACATTAGCTTAGCCGTCATGTGTTGGAATTTACCCCGGTGAACGAGAGGGTTGTTTCCTTGCGCCTTCGTGTCGGGGATAGGTCTCTCACTGTTGTGTGCGCCCACGGGCCAAATGGCAGTGCTGGAAGGCGTCCCAACTGGAGACTCCGTCGTTCTACTGGGGGACTTTAATGCCCACGTGGGCGATGATAGTGATACCTGGAGGGGCGTGATTTGAAGGAACGGCCCCCCTGATCTGAACCTGAGTGGTGTTCTGTTGTTGGACTTCTGAGCTAGTCATAGTTTGTCTGTGACAAACACCATGTTCGAGCATAAGGGTGTCCATCTGTACACCTGGTACCAGGACACCCTAGGGCGGAGGTCGATGATCGACTTTGTGGTCGTTTCATCTGACCTCCGACCGTATGTCTCGGACACTCGGGTAAAGAGAGGGGCGGAGCTGTCAACTGATCACCACCTGGTGGTGAGTTGGATCAGTTGGCGGGGGAGGAAGCTGGACAGACTCGGCAGGCCCAAATGTACTGTGAGGGTCTGTTGGGAACGCTTAGCAGAGCCCCCTGTCAGGGAGGTCTTCAACTCCCACCTCCAGCAGAGCTTCAACCAGATCCTGAGGGAGGTTGGAGACATTGAGTCCGAGAGGACTATGTTCTCTGCCTCCATTGTCGATGCAGCTGTTCAAAGCTGTGGCGGCAAAGTCCAGTGCCTGTCGTGGCTGCAACCCCTGAACCCGGTGGGGAACACCAGAAGAAAGGGATGCCATCAAGCTGAAGAATGAGTCCTATCGAGCCTGGTTGGCTGGTGGGGATCCTGAGGCAGATGATAGGTACCGGTGGGCCAGGTGGACTGCAGCCCAGGTGGTTGCGGAGGCAAAAACTCGGGTATGGGAGGAGGTTGGTGAGGCCCTGGAGACTATCGGTCGGCCTCAAAGAGGTTCTGGCAAACTGTCCGGCGCCTTAGGAGAGGGAAGCAGTGCCCTGCCAACACTGTATACAGTGGGGGTGGGAATCTGCTGACTTCGACTGGGGATATTGTTGGGCGGTGGAAGGAATACTTTGAGGATCTCCTCAATCCCACCGAGGCGTCTTCTGTGGAGGAAGCAGAGGCCGGGGGCCAAGGGGCGGACTCGACCATTACCCGGGCTGAAGTCGCAGAGGTAGTTAAGAAGCTCCTTGGTGGCAAAGTACCGGGAGTGGATTAGATTCGCCCTGAGTACCTTAGATCTCTGGATGCTGTGGGGCTGTCTTGGCTGACACGCCTCTACGTTGTCGCGTGGAGGTTGGGGACAGCGCCTCTGGACTATAGGGGATCACACTCCTCAGCCTCCCCGGGAAGGTCTATGCCAGGGTACTGGAGAGGAAAATTCATCCGGTAGTCGAACCTCGGATCCAGGAGGAACAATGCGGCTTTTGTCCTGGTCGTTGAACACTGGACCAGCTCTATACACACTTTAGGGTACTGGAGGGTTTGTGGGAGTTTGCCCAACCAGTCCACATGTGTTTTTGAGAAGGCATTCGACCGTGTCCCTCGCGGTGTCCTGTGGGGGACAGGAGCTTGGTTCACATTCCCGTTAGTAAGTCAGACTTGTCCCAGGACGTGTTGGACTCCGGTAGGGCTGCCCTTTGTCACTGGTCCTGTTCATTATTTTAATGGACAGGATTTCTAGGCGCAGTCGGGAGCAGGAGGGGGTCTGGTTTGGGGACCACAGGATGGCATCTCTGCTTTTTGCAGATGATGTTGTCCTGTTGGCTTCTTCGAACCAAGACCTACAGCGGGAACTGGGGTGGTTTGCAGTGTGAAGGGGCTGGGATGAGAATCATCACCTCCAAATCTGAGGCCATGGTTCTCAGCTGGAAAAGGGTGGCCTGTCCCCTTCAGGTTGGTGGGGAGGTCCTGCCCCAGGTGGAGGGGTTTAAGTATCTTGGAGTCTTGTTCAAGAGCGAGGGAAGGATAGAGCAGGAGATTGACAGACTGATCGGTGAAGCTTCTGCAGCAATGCGGTCGATGTACCGGTCTGTCGTGGTGAAGATGGAGCTGAGCTGCAAGGCGAAGCTCTTGATTTACCGGTCGATCTATGTTCCTACTCTCTCCTATGGTCATGAGCTTTGGGTTATGACCGAAAGAACGAGATCCCGGATACAGGCGGCGGAAGTTTCCTCCGCAGGGTGGCTGGGAGCTCCCTTAGAGCTAGGGTGAGAAGTTCGGTCACTCTGGAGGAGCTCAGAGTAGATCCGAGGCCAGCGGAGGTGGCTCAGGCATATGTTCCGGATGCCTCCTGGACGCCTCCCTGGGTAGGTGTTCCGGGCATGTCCCGAAGGGAGGATGCCCCCGGGGATGACCTAGGACACGCTGGAGGGACAATGTCTCTCGGCTGGCCTGGGAACACCTCTGTGTTCCCCCAAAAGAGCTGGAGGAAGTGTCTGGGGAGAGGGAAGTCTGGCCGTCCCTGCTTAGACTGCTGCCGCCGCGACCCGGTCCCGGATAAGTGGATGAAGATGGATGGATGGATGCAAAGTTACTTATATTTAGTAGAATGTTTAAAGTGGAAAATCAAAATAAAATTTTACTAATTTGTAAAACAATCATTGTTTTTTGTCATGACTGGAGTGGACCAAGACAACATTAAGACAACATTACAGACCAAGACAACATTACAGTTTTTACATTTGCATTGTCCAGTCTTCTAAGTTACAGTTCAAAGGAGCCTGTCCATTACCAAAAACTACGTTTGTGCAAGCACCTTATTAAAACCTTTGTTAACCTTTTAAAGTTAAGCACCCTCTGTCGTGTGGCATCTGTTGTCATGAAGTGACATATGACTCTCATTACAAATCAAAATGCATGTTTATTTAAATGCAATGTGTTAACTTTTTACACCGATTTCATTGTAATTCATACATATTTTACAAGGTACAATTCATCGAATGACCACACCTAGCCCACTCCTGAAGCTACCCTTTATAGTAGTGCAAAATCATGATTTAAAGTGCAGTAAACGACCTATACAGGCATATTAGTTGGAGGACAGGTTACTTCAAAGAATTAGCTAGGTATTTATTATAAGTTTTGATGATGTCTTATTGCAGGATTGCAGGAAAAGTATTAATCATAGCCTAATGCCAAAATTACAGAATGCCTTGTCTGAGTAATGAAAACTAAACTTATCACTTACCTCACTGAAAGACACGTTTGTCAAAGAAACCTCTCCTTCAAGGCTCAGAACGATGACACGATCCAGAGAAATACGATGCTGGAAAATGCCAACTTCACTTCCATTCAAATACACCTTCAAATAGAAATGACTTATTCAGATACCTTCATGCCTTTGCACGATGCAACCAGTGGATAGGAAAATCAAAACACACCTGATAATTTTCAGTATTTATGGCAATCATCAGGTCAAAGTCGCTCCCCTGTTTTAAAGCTAATTCCAGTTTCTCCTCTTCTCCCCATGACCCATGCTGCCGGCTGTTCAGGACCATGCAGTTGCTGTTGAACTGGGGCTTGATCTGAAGAGCAATGTCATCTCCTTCAGACTCTCCACACTTCAGGTTCACCATGAAGCTGTAATGATTCAAGACAATGTTAAATAAAGTCAACTAGCTACTTAAACACACTCGCATTTCTAGTGAGATTCACCTCTCACATCCAGAAGGAACAGATCCCAGAATGAAGATGGCTTTCCCAGCTTTCAGTCCTCCAGAGATATGACTCACATAAGGGATGCTCTGCATGTTAAATATAGAATTTATGAAAAGGTTTCACAGCTGACTTGAATACCATGATTTCGAAAATGCACAAGTTAAGTTAGAAAGACTAAAATACACCAGGAGTGTAAGAAAGTCTGAGACATCACTCACAAAGCTGGAAATGGTCTGGAAGCTGGACTGGAATTCTGACTTGAACATGAAGCTCATGTTGTCGATCTGGTGGGCTGATGCACAGGTGTTCTGAATGAGCTCTGCAGGTGGTGGTCTTGGTTTTATAGTGTCGGTGGGTAGGAGTGGTCTAGCCTTCAGGGGGATTTTAGCCACAAGGCATTTCAAAAAAGTGTTGAGTTCATTTTGGCTTAGTTTTAATTTGCGTTCTCGTAACTGTTTTGCCCAAAGCCACATTGTCATCAGTGTTCAAAGCTTAGAAGTTAATCTGAGCTGACATTTTCATGCCTTCCCTGTATGATTGTTGGACTTTATAACAATTAACCTCATAGTCACCTGATGTCAGAATTTTACTAGCAAGCATGCCTGTAATTACAGTTATCTGTAGCTACTTTATTATTATTTCTTCTGGTCTAACACATTCATGTTAAATAGTGAGCCTGGAGCACAAAAGTCCTCAGTAGCACAGATATATTTGTAGCAATAGTAGAAAATACATTGAATGTGTTAAAATTATTTTTCCTTTCTTATGCCAAAAATCATTTGTAAATTTTCTACTGTAAATATAGCCTATCAAAACTTAATTTTTAATTACAACACACTAGTCTACTTTATATAAAACACTGCAGTCTTTCACTTTCACTGTTTTTATTCAGTTACAATTCCAAATGTTTCACATAATTCCAAAAAAAAATATACTGAAATCAAAATACTGCAATTACATTACAGTAGTGAAATTTATATGACAGGAAATTCAGTTAAAGCAAAAATAAAACAAACTGAACTTCACACAAAAGAAGTTACATGTATGGATCCTGCCGTCTGTCGGGGTCGGGCCACAGGACCTCGTCCACATCGCAAGCAATATTTTCTGTGGCTAAACATCGGGGAAAAAATCCCCTTGTGTGTCTAATCCATCCCTGAATTGACCTGATTTCAATATCTCCGCACGCCTGTTCCATTGCTTGTAAAAGTGGCATTCGGGCATGGGGTTGGCGGTCATATACGCGCCATCTCCATGCTGAAAAAAACTCCTCTATAGGATTCAAAAACGGGGAGTAAGGGGGCAAGTACACCACTTCAAATCCTTCATGATTAGTAAACCAGTCTTGGACCAGAGCAGCCCGGTGGAAACTAACATTATCCCACACAACAACAAACCTGTGCTGCTCTGGTCTATTCTGTATGACTATGTCATGAAGACCATCAAGAAATGTGAGTATTTCCTGTGTATTATAGGGCCCGAATTTGGCATGATGGTGCAGTAGCCCTTGAAGGCTAATGGCAG
Organism: Enteromius treurensis; assembly: GCA_032275025.1. NCBI lineage: Eukaryota > Metazoa > Chordata > Actinopteri > Cypriniformes > Cyprinidae > Enteromius > Enteromius treurensis. The sequence goes on along the minus strand of JAUCMU010000027.1, from coordinate 2,180,071 downwards.
CACACAATGTAATATTTCCTCCACGTTGCCCAGGGACGTGCACAATTGCCCTTTGGCCAATAAGATTACGTCCCCGTCGTCTGTTTTTTGTCAGATTGAATCCAGCCTCATCGATGTAAATACACTCATGAGGCTGAGCAGCTCCATCCATGGCGAGCATTCTCTGCAAGAAAAAGTACATATTACTGTACTGTACAGTACTGTATGGATGGCATTACTCAAAGTACACAACTACACTGATACACATACAGAATTGAACCACCTCATCACACAGGGGCCTGTTTAGCTTTCTGAATATACAGTGTCAATGTGGTACTGATCCAATGGTACAGACTCAGCTATTTGACTGCTCCTCTTTTGTATTGTAAATGTAGAGGACTGAAACACTTACCTGTACGTATTCACGTCGAAGTTCCTTCACTCTGGCATTGTTCCTCTGAAATGGAACCCTGTACAGTTGTTTCATTGTAATATGGTGCTTTGTCAAGATGCGTCTAATGGTGGTAATGCTTACTGTATTTATATTGCCAAAAACCTGTCGATCTGCAATTATGTGACTCTGTAGCTGGTGGAGACGGATCGCATTATTTGCCCTGACCATGTCCACTAATACAAGTTCTTGTTGTTCAGTAAATAGGCGTTGACGTCCACCGCCAGTAGGTCTTCTAATCATTCTGTAGAAAAAAATGCAACCAGAATTTGTAATTGTTTTCTTCTATTTTTCAGTACTGTACAAACTGTATTTTACTGTTTTTACTGTACTTGTATTACAGTACTGTAAAACATCTCAAGACATGATTATATGTTTCAGAAAACAACGAGCCACCCTTCAGTACAGTACTGGTGTAACAGTACATGTACGTAACATATACATGTAAGATGAGACAGTACTGTAAATACTCAAGCTACATTACTGTAGTAGAGGAATTGAAGACATACCTGTTTTCCTGTCGGAATGTCCTTATGATGGATGCGACCGTGAAACGGCTAAGATTGGGGTGGACTCTCTGTCCAGCTTCCCTCATAGTCAGACCATGGTTTATGACATGGTCCACCAAAGTTGCCCTAATGTCATCAGAAATGATGGTCCTTGCACGGCCTCTTCGTCCACGTCCTCCTCTGCCTCTGCCTCTAGCTCTCCCTCCCTCCATGCTGGCAAGTTCTCCAAAATGGCTTAGCTAAGGCCTTTTTGTAGCTGACTGATTGGTGTTCAGTTTTGTTAGTAAATGTTTTCAGGTGTGTGTCTAATTGTTTTCAATGACAGACTGTGTTTTGTATTTTGAATAGATGTGTTTTCCCAATGGTACTGCGAGATTTCATTTTTGAACAAAGTGTCTTATGTATGAAATAGTGTGTTGTGAGCAGGAGCAAGTGTGTTGTAGAAAGGAGCTAGTGTTTTGCAGAATTGCAACCAAAGTGCAAAGCAGCACTTTTGTTTAAGGTATGGTTACACTTTGTTTAAGGAACAGCCACAACAACTTCAAGTTGGGTTCCTTTGGTTTTAGCATCTGTCAATAGTGTTCAAGCAATGGACAAAAACTGTAGTAAAAAAAAAAAAGTATAAAAACCATCATGAAACTAATTTCTTTATCTTGGTCTTCAGAGTATTCCGCATCAACCTTGTATTATGAATCGGCTATTCAATGTTTCAAAATAATGAAATCTATCTTTTATTTTCTATTTTATTCTACAGTTGTATTGTTTTGATTGATACAGTGCATTAATGTTGTAAGATGATCGTGTGACAGCAGTGACAGTGTGACAGGTCATGTAATTTATAAGATGTTGTGAAATACTAACTAAACCTGTTCCAGCCAGAGGGCAGACCTGTGACTTTGATAATCAAATGCCTTGCTCAGTTAGCAGAATTCTCACAAGGTCATGAAGTTGAACAGCAGCATGCAAGATCACAACATGAGAATCTTTCTGGACTTACAATTCATCTCTGAACAGATGGATTTCCAATAAATGCCACTTGAACAATGTCAGAGTGACTATCAGCTGTAGCGTTTGCTTATGTTTTACAACTACCAACACATAGTTACAGACTATAAAAATCACTGTAAATTGTTGTGTTTTGGAAAACGTACATTACATTTACATTCCTTGCAGTTCGCTTTGTCAAGAATCAAGTAAAACGTTTGGGGAAATATGAAGCTGTAGAATAAATAAATAAGTACAATAACGACTGTTTTACACTAATATACAGTTCAGTAAAACATGTTACAAACAGTTGTTGATTGGTCAATACTTTTTTTATTTTATATATTACATTAGACTAGCCAAGAGGCGACAAATATATAACCATTTGATTGTATGTTTCCTGCAGTTGAACCAAGTTATGTTTTTTGTTTCTGCTGGAGCATGTGCACAGATTGGAAAACATTTAACATTCAGTTGCATAACGCCATTAAGTTTTATACTTCAGTGCTTACACTGTAAAATCTATTTAGTTGAGCTTACTTGAAAAAATCATGCAAACCGATTGCCTTAACTTAGTAAAGTGAAATAGAAGAAGTATGTTGTACTGGCAAATGCTTAGTTTGTATAGTTTACTTAAATAAGAGTTTTAGTTACTAAAAAATAACTGTAGTGTGTACTTGATCCTTTACTTTAGGTTTACTCACTGACTTAGTATAGCTTCTCACT
>JAUCMU010000027.1:2165870-2177322 GCA_032275025.1 Enteromius treurensis | reverse complement strand
GGGTAGGAACTCAATATTCCGGCGAAGGTTCCCGCTGATGACGGTTAGAGAGAGCCACGGAGGTCTGTGCTGTGACACATTTAAAGTGGGTACTACCAAAAGAGAGAGATAACAGACAAAACTGTAGGTTGTGCAAGGATTGTGTTTATTTTTATTTGTCTTGTCAAGATGCTTTTAACATTTATCTGTCATCATGGAAAATGTGTTGCAAAAATAAATAAAAACAAATGTATGTACAAGGGTATTTTGCACGATGTGATAAATATAGGCTACAATGTTGTACATACATTTGTTTTTATTTATTTTATTTTTATAAATAAAATATTTTATTTATTTTCCCCATTTCCATCCATGACGCATGAAAAAGACTCCCATACATTAGACTTGCCTGATGTGGGTTTCCTAACATTAAACAAGTTCACAGGTTGTAATTATGAATTCAGGAGCACATGAGGGGTTTGGCGTTGACATAGAAATACATAATTTAAAAAGAGCAGACTCTGGTGGCTGTGAGCTTGGGTAGACGGTTAATCTGGGATCAGTTGAACTGATAGCGTGACAAGTAGTCATTTGCCCCTGACATCTGAGTGACTGAAGACGCGGAAGATTAACTTCACGTTTGGTTCTGAAGGGAAACGTGCCCTTGATCAACCGAAATGCGTTTATGTTTGCACAAATCATTCACAATCCAGCCTCTACAGAAGCAGTGAGTATAATGTCTTTTAATGAATCTTAGCAAATTGCCTTTCCTAATAATGTGTTAATTAGCAAGTTTCACTATGAATACGGCTAAAAAAAGATCATCGGAGAGAGCCTCGGAAAAGAGGGGCGGGGTCAGCGAAGCTCCTGAAGATTTAAAGGGGAAGTACACAGAACAGAGTGATTTCTAAAGAGCTGTTTCTGACAGGGTAATATGAGCGTTTTTTTACACTATCTTTGAGAAATTTTAAAGCAAACTTTCCATTAAGATCCTAAAGAATCATATTAGCTTGTGGAAAATTGCTTTTGTATGACACCTTTAAAACAAAATTGTACTGGTGCTACAATAAAACATTAATTGGGCTAGTTAAATAACACTTACATAAAATCTATATAAAAAAAGATCAATTTGTATGCATATAAAAGAGACTGTGTTTGTTCTGAGCGGCAGGAGATACAGCGTCTGGTAAAATTGGAGTGGCTGATTCGTGAATAAGACGCAGGTGTTTGCAAAGAAATAGCATGCACTAGAATGGTGCAACTGTTTAGTGAATTTGCCCCATGGTGTCTTCAATTCTAGCACCAGAAACCCTTGCAGGGAGAACAAGGATGGGTTTTACAAGAGAGGCAGTAATACTCCTATGTCTTTGCAGCAGGAGGAAGCCGAAAACGCAGCGGGATTAGAAAGACATGCAGACGCGGTTTGAGATGAAATTCTGAGGAGGCTCTGTTTCTCACAAACCACAAAAGAAGATCATTGTTCATTCCCCTCACGTGCTAAAAAATGTGAAAAGATTGATTGCCAGAGAGGCAGGCAACCTTTTGGTGGCCAGCACAAATAGCTACGAATTACAGAGCGCTGTGTAAACGAGAGGAGAGAGATGAAGAGAAAAAGTGTATGTGTGTGTGTGAGAGAGAACATGGACCAGAAGAGATATAAAAGAAAATATTGCTGAAAAGAAGGTAGCAGAGCCTAACAAACTGTAAACAAACAAACAATTGTGTGTAATTCAGTGTGACTGGTATACCATTTTAGCATTATCGTATAAACATGTACCCTGTGAGAAAATAAATAATAGATAATAGAAAAGTCAAATAGAAAGAGAATAATATTTATAAATAACACCTTTATATAAAGTTTTTGCATAGATGTCTAGAGCAAATTGGTTATTGATGTGTATGTGCAAAGATAGCAATTGAAAGCTTTTTAAAGTCATTAGGAATTTCACCCTCAGGCCATCCAAGATGCAGATTTTTTTTTTTTTTCTTCTTCGGTAGAACACATTTGGATTTGCCAGAGCCATATCACCCTGCAGCCCAAGCCTGGTTGCCCACTGAAGCTAAGCAGGGCTGAGCCTGGTCAGTACCTGGATGGGAGATCTCCTGGGAAAACTAATACACTATGACACTATACTGTCAGAGAAGTACGGTCTTACGGATGAGACGTTAAATCAAGGTCCTCACTCTCTGTGGTCATTAAAACTCCCATAACACTCATTGTAAAGAGTAGGGGTGTAACCCCGGTGTCCTGTCCCAATTCCCACTGGTCCTTGTTTATCATGGCCTACCAATAAGCCCCTTCCATTGATTGGCTGTATCTCTCTTTCCTCTCCACCTGGAGAGACACGAAAAGGCATCTTTAAAAATATCCTAGCCAACCGCGCTGGGAAACTGCTCACCGCTGATCATGTCATCATGCCACCCAAAACAGTCTCTTCTTATTAAGTGAATACAGTCATGCACCACTTGGCTCCGAAGCACAAATCTGATGAGTGCTTGCACCTGTCACCTATTTTTACCAATATGTCGGCGAGTGACTAGCCAAATTTCCTTGGCATTTTCTCAGATATGATGTAGGCTTCATGATTACATTGATCTTAACATAAATTGCTAATCATGTCACAGACTTTGCAAAATCTAGAAGTTCTGATACAAGGAGCGGGGAAAAAAAAACTTTTTTTTTTTTTAATCCACAGCAGAAGAAGTCCCTTTAGAAGGCCAGAGGAATGTTTGAGTTTAAATGTTCCCATAAGAAGAGAGTACTCTGTGAAGGATACTCCATACCATTTTACAGCACTGCTGAGAAAACTCTTCTAACCCAAGTCTACTGGGTTTAAGGCCTCTTCAGACTCCCCCTTGAATGTTGGGACAGGCAAATGATAAGCTATTTAATTAATCTTACACCAATTTACTTGCAAATGGAATTCTGACCAAGGGAATGAAGAGCAATGGAGCTGACATCTGTTCTCTGTGGTCTAGTATGCACTGATGTCTCATCCATTTGATTAACATGAAGACTAAAACCAGCACCGGAGTTCCCTTTGTCCTCTGTGATTGTCCTCTGCAGGTAAAGCAGTGCTGTGATGGGCTCAATGTGGTATAGCATCTAACCATCGGGGGTAGAATCTCTTGAAGTGGAGATTAAGATCGGAATGATTGCCTCTGGCAAGGAGTCATTTCAAGTACCTATCACATCTACCATGTCACTAAACTTTTTTGCAGAGGTCGAATAGCACAAATAGTGAAGGGAGTCGTCAACAAAACAGATTCTTAAACATCTGAAGAGAAAACCGGACATACTGTACAGTATCTCTGGAAATGGAATTGGTTTCAAAGGCATTGCTATTTTTGTGCCTGTTAATATCAGTGTTTCATTAAAGGATTTATGGACGAATTCGCTAAATGGGTCTGCTGCATTCAGGAAATGGTGCTTCAGCACAAAACAGATATTTCCATAACTTGTTCTATACCTTTGCAGTAATTTGTATTTCACAGGGATTTTCTTTCTTTATTGATTTATTGATTGATTAAAATATTTGAATTTTGGTGCATGGTTCAAAAGACAATTAATATTCAGAAATAGTGATTTGATTCAAACGAGATCAGAACTTGAACTGAGTAAAACCGAATGGCTATTTCTGAAGTTATTTAAAATTCATGAAATTGACAACATTGGTGTTGTTATTGAACTGAACTGAATAAACACTTAACTAAACTGAGCACAAAAATGTAAGCGCAACAGTACAGTGTCAATTTTGCCAATTTTAATAACATTTTAATGTTCATATTGACTCTGCTGTCTTCTATGATGCTGCTTATATCTGAATTTAATTAATTTCATAATTGTTCAGATGTGCAATGATGGCACTGTTAGTCAACTGAAATGATTCAACACAGCACTAAATTGGACTAAATAATGACAGTATTGTCTTATGTAGAGCTGCTTCGTAGCTAAATTTAATTTATTTCCTGATTGATTAAATTTGCAATACTGTTATTTATCTAAACTGAATGACAGTACAATCTTTTGAAGAGCTTCATATAGGTGAATTTAATTATATTTATATTTTATTAATTTCCAATTATTGATGAACTAAAGTTAGTTGTAGAACTGCACCATAGCTAATCTGAATTAATTGCATAATTGATTATTGAGTTAAACTGAAGATGATATTAAACTGAAAATAATCGAGATGTAACTGAATTGATTTGGTTAATGACACTGTTGTCTTAGGAGTTTTTATATAGAGCTATATATATATATATATATATATATATATATATAATGCAGAGTGTGTTTCCACATTGAAAAAGCTATACAGATGAATAAATCAATAAATTACCTGAAATAGAATAAAAGTGATCCTGGCTTGTTAAATTGGTCTGGAGGAACGTCTGCACTGAATCCAATCTAAATCTGTCAGCAAAATCAGTGAGAGCTGAAGTCAGGGCAGCAACACCAGCTGCTATTATCTGGGTCATGCGTATGTGCCCCATTCACAATGTGTGCACTGCCCCTGGAAGAAACAAACACTTATAAGACAGGTTATTAATGATTTTTTTTTTTTTTTCAGAAAACCAGAAATCAGATACTTCCATTGGCAAAAACAAACAAATTGCTTGTTGGCCACAGGCAGTGGAGGAAGAGCAATTGGAATTCCATCATTCTTTGTTGCTTGTTATATTATTTTAGGTTTCCTGATTGAGATACACAGTACCAGGTTCAAGTTATTATGCTTTGTCCTCAGTGGACTTTACGCCATACCTCAGTGGACTCTCAATGTCTCTACACAATATTAATGTTATATATTAACCTGAGACAATGTCATAGAGGGTTTGATTATGAACCAAGATGATATTCAAATCCCTTGGGATTAAGACAGCTGCTCAATGAGAAAGTAAATATTATATTCAGTGAATGAAAAAGAAATAGTAAAAAAGCTCTGTCATGAGCTTACTATAAAAGAGGGAACTTGAAGGCATCATAGATTTGCTTTGGAAATTACATGAGGGTGAGAAAATTATGACAGAATTCTGGGATAACTATCCCTTTAAGGCAAGAGCAGTAGCCTACAAGTGTAAAGCCCCATAGATTATGCAGTTTTTGACAAGGCATTTAGACCCTCTCCTGCACTCCTTCAACTCACATGAATTGTCTTACTCTTCATGCATTATTAATAGTTCTGGGTCAATGTTCCTGTCTTAGAGACACAGGGAATAAGTCTGAATTCCAGTGACTGAAGAAAGTGGTGTTAAACCCAGAATGCATCACATTGGAAATCCTTCTCAGCTCATAATGGGAGCCTGAACAAGTAGAAATGAGAGCAACTTTCTGAATATATTCTCTCTTCACGCACAATAATCCACGGGTCATTATCCAGTCTGTAATTCATTTCAGCTGCTTTCAGCTTTGCAGTGTCTTTATTATCAGTGATTCACATTTGATGTCCATACTATTTCTGGTCTGTAGCAATGTGAAATTCGTATAAATTATACTGTATTGAAATTGTAATGGGGGATTAGCAGTCAGACTAAACCATTTTTATTTAGATATATTTAGTCTACTTAATTGTGTAGCAGATGCATTCACTCATATAGCACATGAAGTGACAGGCTCTCCATGTGAAGTTATGATTTAACTGAAGGCTACTTACTCCATAGTGTAAAAAAAAAAAAAAAAAAATGACTGACAGCAGGACTGTGCTGTAGAGATAAGAGAACAGCTCAGGCCATTTGGGGGGACTGTCAGCAGCAGAGCTTCAAGCAGGTTGTGACATTTTCAGTGAAGTCCTGAGTCTCCAGCGCCATCAAAAGATGTCGGGATGGCTATAATAACAGATTCAGAAGACAGATTGTGACAAGTCAAAAATCACCAGCGTTTAACAGTTTTTTTTGGGTTTTTTTTGGTTTTAGTGTGTTGATGGATAACTTCCTGAAGCATGTCATTTGATGTTAGCCAAACAACAGTTAACTTAACATAAAGGCATTCATTTAATAAAACGTCTAGGTTATGAACTTAACCCACAACTGCAACCATGGATCTCTGTGGGTGGAGCACCAGTTGACAAACAGACCCCATCTCAATGCGTAAGCCTGACTCATAGAGGGAGCTCTTCAATTAGTGAACGTGTCTATCAAGGCCGAAGAGAGGTCTGAAGCGTCCTGTCCATTTCTGTATTCCATGGTAGAAAGCAGCTTCCATAACGTCCTGGCTAATAAGGAATAATGAGGGCTTTATAAATCCATGAAGCATTCATATTAATGGACATCAATTCCTGACACAGCAGCATCTGAAATTTTGACATACCACAGAACACCCACAAAGTCTTCAGTTGAGAGTCGGGTGACAGGGGCTTTGAGGACGACAGTGAGGGCTGTCAAAGAGACGGACAGCATCCTCGGCTTAATATAACCTTATCATCTCTGGAGCAGGCAGCTAGTCAAGTCTGGCAGAGCCAAGCACAGGGGCAAGACCTCTCCCGCCGGACCCACGTGTACAGAACACGGAGTTCACTCAGAGCACATCAGTCTTCTGCGTGTTTAGAGCATGTTAATGGATCTGTTCGGCAGACTGGTCAGGATTTAAAGGAAGACATCCACTGATGGTGGTTCTTTCATTTGAAGGAGTTTTATTTTGATACTTGATACGCTTTTGCATGTCAGCTGACTTTTAAATAGAATCAAATGAATAAACGCTGGGAATGAATTCATTTGTTAGTGCAGGAAGGTCAGCCTCGGCCGAGCGAGCCGGTATCTGTACGTGTTTCAGGCTCTGACTCAGTGTGTGAGTAACAGCTAGCAGGCTGTAATGGGCAGCTGAAATCCTCACTGAAGATTCAAGGCCTGTGCCGGGTTCACAGATAACAAGAGACTCGGGAAATGTCATCTCTATATGCTTCACTGTTTACACAGCCAATCGTGTACAAAGGAAACAGGAAGACCTTCCCTGAGTTGATCTTTTATCGACTTTTCCACACTGTGGTTAAAATGACACACTCCTTCCTGAAGATCTGATATTTATCATTTTGCCAACCCGGAGTCAATAATTCATCTTGTCATTTTTGTTGTATGTGGATGGAAGCTGGCTATTTTTATAAATGCTTTCAGAAATCCTTTCACTTAGATATACCAGCATATATTAAGAGAGACAATGTACAATTTTATAATTGCACACATCTATAAAATACTAAATGTTATAATATATAATTTTATAATAAATTAAATAATATAGTTTGTGATTAATCTCATGCAAAATTCAAGTTTTTGTTTATATACAGTATGTGTATGTTCTGTGTATGTTTATTATGTATGTAAATACAAACACACACAGTATATACATTTACATGTCTATATTTGTATAATTTACATTATAATTAAATATATTTAATATATAAACATGAAATTTGCTAAAATATAAATATGCATGTGCATATGCACACACACACACACAAACACACATAATGATAACAAATATACACAGCAGACATGGTAATATTGTCATATATATATATATATAATAAATGTAAATAATATATTGGGTCAGTAAAATTAAGTTTATAAAAGGAGAGCATCATGTTTGGGGTCATCAACATCAAATGTTTTAAACTACTTCATGCATATAATAATCATATTAATCACATGAATTACATTATATTCAGATTAGTTAACCCTGTTGTGCTGTAACTCCCATTTAACTCCCAACATTTAAAGATCATTCATATACATTTTTGTGGAAGGTAACAGACATTTCAAAATGGGACTGCTGAGGTTCTCACATCAGCATTTAGGGGAAAAAATGTTTTTGCAATTTTTTTCAATATACATGCCTCTCCTGTTTCTGATCGAGTTTGGTGTTCTTTAAAGCTTTCTTCTTATTATTATTTATTTATTTTTGTTTTACCCCGACGTTCACTTTAACATTCCCTGTCTCCACCATGCCATCCCAGACCCAGAGGAAACATTTTGCGCTTTGCCCCCATTGCTCATGGCAGATGTCAACACTGACTACATTACCAGTCAGATGTGGTTTGCTTTAAAGAGTCTGCTTTGACGGCGGATGTCACAGTCGTAAGAGGCGGCATGACACATCTCTCTCTCTCCTCTTAAGACTTTGCCCTTCATTGCGTACAGCCATATTTTCAATCTTTCCTTCATTCTGTAGCTCAGACCCAGCAGGGAGTTCAGAACACCTCTGGGAACACCTCAATGAAAAAGTCCAACACTCAATGTTTTCACTTTAAACCAATGATTTATCACAGGATGTCAATCAAGTGCATCCAAGTGAGTGTTATATCAATATATAAATTGCAGAGCAATTAAATGGTGAAACAACTTTTATAAGCATTTCCAATTCTCCTGAATTGAATTCCACCAGACATCTTTACAAATACAGTCAAATTCATAACATCAAATGAGTTAATTTCACTCAAATATTACAGAAAGTACATTGCAGCTAATAGAAAAAAGTTAGGTGAACTCAGTAACTGATTATTAACCGAATGATTTATAGCAGATTCCTTGTTCCCAGCATGCTTTACTTCAGACACCGTAAGGCACAGTGGTCCAGAAGTGCGCAACATAACGCAAACAAGCCTAGCATTAAAATATAGAGGGAAAGCCACAGTGCAATGAAATTAGCACAACACCAAGGAAATAATAAGCAGCGTTAACAATTTACAAAAATACATCATTTGTTAACATTAGTTAATGTATTAACTAACATGAACAAACACTGATCAACATATGTATTACATTTTTATTTATTTATCTTTGTTAATGTTAGTTATTAAAAATACAGTCGTTCATTATTAGTTTGTTAATTCACAGTGCATTAACTATGTTAATGCTGAAATTAACATTAACTAAGATTAAGATATGATGTGCAATGCCGTATCACTTAAGCTACCGAGTAAACCTACTGATACATGTGTACATGACAACGTTCAAAAGTATGTTTTCAAATCGTGTAGAATGTTACAATTGTTTTGAAGTCATAATATAAAATTCTGCAAGTAACTGTGTGAAAATTATCCTTTATTAATAAAAAAATTTACCTGTAAACTAGAGACCTGCACTCCTGTGGGAGTACTGCGGGACCCAATGCACCGACTGCGTGTGAATGTGGGTGCAGGCGGTAAGGTCCTCATGTTAGTGTGGGTTGCGGGAGAATTATCCGCAATAATTATTCGTGGGACTACCGCAAAATGGAATTATCTTACAAAATATGTACTAAAAAATGTTCTGTTATTTATCTACTGCACATAAGCAACAAGAACGACACAACAAAATAAAAACATTTTAAAATATAAAGGCACAATGTCTAAAGAGCATGACACAGATAGTCTCTACTGTAAACCATACTTTTGTGTGAAAAGGAATAAAAGTTTTACTGCCTCCAGTGTTCATTTCAACTGGGAATGTTGTCTCTATAAGATACAACTGACTCTATGGGAATGTTGTCTGGGAATGTTGTCTCTATAAGATACATGCTGACTCTATAAAAAATATAAAATAAATAAAAATTAAATTATGGTTACAAGTGTCTTCATAAGAACAGGTTTGAGGACCGTCTTGTAAAGTGAGGAGCTTTTGACCTGTTTTCACTTTCTGAGAGCCCTTTAAAGGCCTGTTTGAGTCTCAAGACTTGGTTTTAGGGATCAGGTTATAGTTGGGCAAAGGTTAGGTTCAGGCTAAGGGTTAGGGTGAGACACTAAAGCTAGAGACTGCATAGTGCCCTCACAAAGATAGCTCTACTTTTCAAATTCCAGTATTCACTTCTGGAAAGGTCAGCCTTAAATCATCATATGGTGTTTTATGTTTTGTCTTGCAATCTCTTTTATTACAGTTATTATAAGTAATTTTTTCTTTCTTTCTTTTTTAACAAAGCAGATTTTAGTGGTTTAGGTAAAGCTGGCAACCTAAAATTACATCAGTTACTGATGCATTGACTGCATTGACTGCTACAGGGTTACTCACAGGCCATACATGCTGACTCTATGAATAATAGCTAATCAAAGTTTTAATGAGGGTCAAGTGCTTTTGAAACAAAACAAAAAAAAATTATAAAATCTACCTACCTCACTCAAATATCTGCATTCTCTCACAGCATGTAAATTATCTGACGAATATTATCATTGCCTGTAGCCTTCCGCAAATTGGTATCGCAGGGTGGGTGTCAACAAGACCACAGACTCCTGTTTGATTCTCAGATGTCAGCGGGACGCAATGAACATTTACAATGGGTGAGTCAATACATCTCTGACCCGATGCATCATTGATGAAGTGTCACAGAAGCCTGGAGGAATGAGACAGAGATGTTGCCATTTTCAAACATTAGTCTGTATTGAAGGATAATAAGGGCTCTTTGCGTAAGATCACTCCTCACCTCGATTAATTGAGTTTAATGACATTAATTTTGTTTGATACATGGCAGACTGCAACTGGAAAGCAGAGGAGGAAAGGTTATAAGTCGTCCCCGGAGGAACACGGCAAGATCTGTGGTGACCAATTCTGTCATTAACATTTTTTGGTGGATAAGTACTCGGTGAAAAAGCTAATTATGACCCAACAGCTGTTCAATTTGCAATTTATTGACTTAATTACTTCTTTCAGCGAATCCCTGTTTTTAAAATGTGGTGGTTCTATTAATTTTCCCCATGTGGAAAATTGGCAAACAAGCTGGAATTCCAAGTCTTATGTATGTTGAATTTTAAATTTAACTTTAGGGAATTTCTCATTTTAGACAATCCGTCACCTCTCTCACATGCTAAGGTTTAAGGGTCACAAGATTAGAGGAAAGTCTAGAAAAGGTTGTATACAAACATAATGTCTGATTGTTTTTGAACATTAAAAGAGTCATATGACTCAATTTCAAATTGTCCTTTTTCTTTAGAGTGTTAAAAAACGTAAATCTGTAAAGTTTGAAAGACTGAAGTCTCAAAACCAAAGAGATTTTCATTATAAAAATAATGACTTGTACACCCCCACTAAAACTGCTAATTTAAATACACAATTGTAACTGTCTGACTCACAGCCTTTTATTAATTTACATTTTCTTATTAAAAGAACCTGCTACGTACTATTCAAACGTGTTTTAAGCAGTGAAGGGGAGTGCTTGTTGTTTGTCATTCTTTCGATATCAAATGTAGAAATGGTGTTGTTTATACGAGGTGCGACGCGTAAAAAGACAATACATTATAATCAATAAGTATGTCTCCACTGGATGCAAGAAATGCCTTGTTTTAATTGTTTTGGTGTGATATTACCGGAACGCGGCATCATGTTATGGTAAATGGCGTAACATTTCTGTCAAACGCTTCAGGTATTTAGCCAATCACAGCGCACTGGACAGCTGGCCAAATAAAGCATACCTTCCTTTTTTAGAACAATGAGATTTGTGTGCCTCCCTTAGTCACAACACGAAGGCTGAGGTTCCTTTTACAGATGGTTTATTCTACAAATGGACATACGGACA
>JAUCMU010000027.1:2138615-2165770 GCA_032275025.1 Enteromius treurensis | reverse complement strand
TACAAAGCAGACTTCAGACTTGAGTTTGTGAGAAGGTTCACCAGCTGGCAGAACTTGCTTCATAATAATCCTATGACTGTAAGGCTTGAGGACAGTTATACCCTATTAACAAACCTATTTCACAATTAAGTGCAGGAGTCATTTCATCTACGAGATGTTCTAGATGAGGCCAGTTCCTTGCAGTCTCACAAGTGGGTATATGAGATCTATTTGCATGTATATATTCTCTAGTATAGGTCGTTGGAAGTTGGATTCTCACTTCAGACTTAACGCCTCTTACTTGTAATCCATTCAATTTGTCACTGGACACAACCTTCGTCCTTGAAGTTATTATAGAAATCTTGAGGTTGACTGGTTCCATTTTAGCCTCAAGTGCCTCAGCTGTATCCTTTAAGATGAAAGTGGTGTCACTTTGGGTATCAAGCAACGCATACACTAAAATCTCCTTCCTTGGTTCAGCTATATTTGAAACATACACTGGAACGATGGATGAAGTATAAGAGCCATTCCTTTCTTGAACAACTCTGTTTGAAGTCACAGGCATAGACTCTTGAATCCTTTGCAATTCAGATGCTCGGTCTGCGGTGTCCTTATTTGCCCTTGGCTGATCTCGATTGAGTATAATTCTTTGTCCTGATCCTTTATTCACCCGTTCCTGGTGCAAGCATGTTGGATGATACCTTTCACATTTTTCACATACGCTCCTAGAGGTGCATCCCTTAGAGTTATGACCAGCCTTAAGATAGCCAAAGCACAATTTCTCGGACTGTACGAATTTTAACCTTTCTTCAACTGGTCTTTCCATAATCTTTCTACACTTATGCAGAGTGTGGCCTTGTCTCTTACAAAAGACACACATGATGCTAGTCCTTTCACAGGAACTAGTAGTGAATGTTTTAGCGCTTGAGTTGTGATTCCGTTGAAACTTAGAGTGATCTTGATCCCGTTGCTTGAATCTCTCTTGCTCTACTGGCTTTATGGCTTGCAATGAAGTGATAGGATTGCATGCGATTCTAGCTTCCTTACTGAGAAATTCAACAAAGTATTTTGGAACTTAGTAACAGCTTTGTTCCAACGAGAACTTAACCACTCTGGCAGTTTAGCTGATATCCTTTGATTTTCAACGCAGTCATTCAGAGCTTGTAAACCTTGAACATAAGGCATAGCTGATTCAACGCTGCTCAGAAAATCTACAAATTCCTGAAGGTCTTTGCTGTCTTTGGTAGCAATCTTGTGCCATGACTGTATTTTGTCACGGTATGATTTACCAACTACAAACGGATTGCCAAACCTATCTTCAAGCATGTTCCAGGCAGCCATGTAAGCCGCTTCTGTTCCAACCAGGAAGTGTCCCTCAATAACTTTCTTAGCCGGACCACTTACGTACTTGCGTAGAAAGAAGAGCTTTTCATGGGCTGGCAAGTTCTTGCGATCAATTAATGTCTGAAAAGACAGTTTCCAATCATTATACTTTAGAGTATCTCCTGAAAAAACAGCAGGTTCTTGAATCGGAATTCTATTGGCTGTAATAGCTTCAGCGAGTGCCTTCACAAGATCATTAGATGCTTCGTTAGAAGCAACTAAACCATCTGACTGAGATACAGGAGCTTGAGTGACTGGAAACCTCTGAAGAGAATACAAGTGTTGATTTGGTTGAGACAAAGAAATAGGAAAGTTTGATTGAGAGAGATTGTTGTCTTGTTTTTGTTGAAGAGGAGGAGCAGAACAATTTTTCCTTTTCATCTTCGATACTTTCAGCATAAACTTGTAGCCTTGCTTGTGCTGCATTGTGTCTCTTTAGCTCTTCCAATCGTTCTACTTCCTTTTTCTTCTCCTCCAATCTGATTTTTCTGACATTACTTTCTGAAATAAATTGGGCCTTTTTCCTTGCATTCTCTGCTTCAATTTCCCTTTCTTGAGCTTCTCTCTCTGCTGTTAACTTTCTATCTTCTGCCTCAAGTTTCCTGATTTCCTCTTCATATTGATGCTGCGTCTTCATTATTTTAATCACCTCTTGTGTAGCTGCAAAAACAGCTGCTGCTTCTTGTCTTTTCTGCAAAGAATCATGGGAAGACTGACTGGATTTCTTAGAATTCCTGGAAGTTGCTGAGACGATGCTGGACACGGAAGCTTCAAACACTGAAGCTGAATCAGGCCAGGGTATGTTCTCACAATCTCCATTAAGAAAGTGTCGAGCCTTTTTATTTGCAGTGTTGGTAATGGCAGTACAAGTGTCATTTTTCCTTCTAATTTCTGGCTCAGGGCTTGTGAGGCTTCTTATTTCACCAGAAATAAGGTCCACCTCAGATTGAATGGCATTGATGGTGCTCACAACATCAGAAATCAAATCTGCATCATCATTGTTCTTCAGGGCTCTTTTTAAACCATTGATGTGATACTTCCATCTTTTATACTTCTGTTCAAAGCTTCCTTTCAGATTGTTCAATTTAGCATCTTGGTAAGTTTTACCTTTTTCAGTAAGCATGCGTACACGCTGACTTCTTCTAACGTCCGGTTCTTGTATATTATCTGCGCCCACCTGAGGTTGTGGAGCCACTTCAGCCTGCTCAGCCATGCCAGCTTGCAGTGGTGGAAGAGCTTGCTCTGCATTAACAACTTCTAATGCTGTAGGATCTGCACAAATAGCTTCTTTAGTGGAAAGCACAGTGTTTTCACTTTTATCTGACATGTCAATTCTGTGTTGCACTATAGTGTGAAATTGAAGGACTTTCTGAGGGTTTAGTGTAAGCAGCTACAGCAGCTAAACCTGTGATTCAACACTACGATTGTAAATAATAAAAAACTGTAAAATAGTATGAATACACTTGTATGTAAATACCTCAAATTATAGAACCTCAAAACTAAAACACAGAAAATATCAACTTCAGTGTTTCTCAACAATAAATACAAAACATATGTTCTGTTTAATCCTTAACATTACCTAAGACGAGCAATTAGAAAGTCCACTTTATATTAGAATGAAGAAGATGGAAATATGAGCACAACTGAAGCTTCAACAACAGTTCACAAAACCTTGCGCTGCTTCCAAGACACCAACTTAAAGATGCTTGCTTTGTTCAGCCTTTACTTGCCCACTGCTGCTTCGTTCATTCAATAGCGGTCATTCTGAATGGTGTACTTCTCTTTTTCAACATCTGTTGCGTCTTGCTCGCTGACTTCCACGTGCTGCCTTTACCATCCGATGCAAATTTGGCCTTCACCGACGCAGTAAGTGTTCTACTGTGCCTCCCTTAGTCACAACACGAAGGCTGAGGTTCCTTTTACAGATGGTTTATTCTACAAATGGACATACGGACATCCACCAACATCGTAGAACTAAAGAAACAGGACGAATATAACAACATCAACAACACATTCAGTTACACTGACTATTAAACAATTAACGGACAGAAATGCATCCAAATACCACTTTTGCCTGCTTGCAAACTAAGAGAGGGTTCTTATCTTGCAGTTTCTTGAGTGGATGGCATTCAATCATATAGAAAAACATCTTAAATCTTTCAATGATAATATCGTTTTATCTTCGTCAGGCAGACGATCAAACAGGAAGTGATATACAAAGGTAAGATGGGAATAAAATAAAAGGCAACCAAAAATCTTTAGAAACATTCAATCTTGCTCAATTAAAAAACAATTCAATATAGAAATCAAAATAAACATTATATAAAATAACTAAAATAAAAAATTATTAAATTAAACTATACAAAGTTATGGAAGAAATGAGCACATTATTACACAAGCGCCATCTAATGGAAATATACGGATATTATATATCAACTGAGATGTCAAACAACAGAAACAGAAACTTTGAAGCTGCAAATACAATTTGTACAAATCGACCCTTTTCAGGAGGTGGGGCTTAGAGGAGAAACAATATTGTACAGTGTGTGGAAAGCAATATGTTTTTTTACAAAGTAAACCACAAAATAATGTTCTTTTTAGCAATATCATATGACCCCTTTAACTAGCATTCCTTTTTGAAGTATGATTGTACACACACGGGTTAAACGTTTGGAATTTTTTTTGTTGTTGTTGGCATGAGTCCTTTATACTGTTTTAAGGCTGCATTCATCTGATTGAAGAAAAAAATCATAATGTTAGAATCATTTCTGAAGGGTCATGTGACACGGAAAACTGGAGTAATGCTAAATGAATATTTGCATCAGATGAACAAATCAAATCAAAACAAAATTCTTATTTTACTTTGTAATAATATGTTACTGTTTTTTTGCTGCTGTTGTTGTTGTTGATAGCTGAGCACTGTTCAGGTTTATATATCGCCTTTTTGTCAAAATGCCATAAACAGATGAGTAAAGATCTTTCCATCATCGGAAATACCCAATAAATATTCAGACCTAAAGAACAAAATGGATTTTGGAAGTTTTAGAAGCTGCTTATGATGGAATACCTCATATATAATGCTCAGTCCTTCAGTATATGCAAACAAGAGTCATATACCTGACAAATCCATTAATAATGCACAATAATAAAAGCAATAAAATGTTTTATTTATTACCTATTATTAAAAAAAAAAAAAAGAGAGAGAGAAATAAAAGGCATATAGGCATGGCTTGCCCTCAAGGCAGTTTCTCCACATTTTAAAGCAGCTAAAATATTCCTATACAGGAATTCTGTGATTCTGATGTATGTAGATCAAGGCAGGCTTAAAATAATTGACAAAGAAAATTGTTTGTTTTTTTAAGTATGCAGCCCATGCTTTATTGGTAATCATCTTTTGGCACCTTGAGTACACTTCAGTTATATTTGCCACAAAACAATTTTACATATTACATAAAAATACATATTTATATATTTTATGGATAAGAATAGTCATGATTAATCGTGAGACAACAATTAAATTAATAAATATACACACACACATGAATAAATGAATTTTATTCAGATGGTCAGAAACTCTCTTAATTCACTCACTGGTCCTGGTATCGTTCTTGCTGGTGCTGTGCTGTATGGCTGTATTTCACAGAGATGTCTTAATAGAGAGCAGTGCATGCAGGAAGAGCGGTAGGTTGCTTTGTTTAGCTGTGTGGGGCTTCACTGCTGCAGTGTCTCATGTTGAGTCTCATGCTGAAAGCTCATTCAATAGAATCAGACAATAATAGCCCAAGCTTTAACACAAAATGAATAAAGACAGACCTTGGCATGCTGAAAGAGAGAAGGAGGTATGGAGAGAAAGAGAAACACTGGACGGCAAGATCGCCTACTGACTATGAATGTCCTTGAAACAAACAGAGATGAGAGAGGGATGGAGAAATGGAGGAGGAAAACAATGGGATGGAATTGAAAACCAGACGACTACTGGGAGAAGAAAAAGAAGAATACAATTCCCAAAACCAAATACATCTCACTTGAGCTTGAATGCAACGATAATTAAAGGGATAGTTTTCAACGAAATTTAAATTCTGGCATTATTTGCTCACACTCATATCATTTCTTTTTCCTATTCCTATCATTCCTTCTGAGAAAAGAGGAGAGGAGATATTTTATACAATCGTTTTGCAGCCCTTGTTGTGCAGTGACTAAAAAGACTAAAAAATAATGAGCATTAATAAAAAAATACATAAATAAAAGTACATAAATAAATCTTATAAATTTAAGTCAAAGATATACAAGAGCAATAATTATACTATAATAATAAGTGTAAAAACAAAATAAAAAAATAAAAATATTTTGCACAAATACACAGAATATTGTTTTGTGATTCCATTCATTTGATGACTGTTATAGCATTTAACAACATAATCTGTGCATAATTAAGGTGGATAACAAGTAAGCTGAAGTTATGTTAGTAAATTATGTTTTTTTTTTCCTGTTTTTTTGGTCAACATAAATTATTTTATGGGAAGAAAAGATTCATGAATCAATTAATGAATCAATAATAATAATTATAAGTGTAATTATTATTATTATTATTAAAATAAAATAATTATAACTATAACTATAACTATGTGAACTATTTCTTTCAAGACAACAACAACATTTCTTAATGTCAGTCTTGATGTCAAACTCGTATACTATACCAAACCACTAGCATTGAAGGAGAGTTTCACATGAATAGCTTGTGTATAATGGTGTAATGCACTTTATGATTTCTTACACAATCTCACGGTCTGTTTAAAAATATATGTGTCAGTCAATACATCTGGTAAATTATTACCATCGATAGCGGCAGGTTCATACAATTCTCTCCCAGGAAACTGACAAAAACCACTCAGGGACTTTTGTCGTCCAATGAAAGAAATGAAGAGCTCTCTCGTCTCTGAGCTCGGCACGTGGTAAAACATTATGGAAGTCAGTCAATTCTGATGAAAACACTTTTACTGAGCCCAACCCCAACCATATAATTTGCTGTCAAAAACCCACGGCCATTAAGTTTAATTGACAGTTGGTGGAGATGGTTTGGCTGACTTAAAAATCATCATTCTATGACCCAGGAGTACAAAAAAATAAAATAAATAGTTATGTAATCAGATTTCTGACAGGGTGAGAACATTTTCTCACAAAACTGCCTCTCTGCAACTAGTGTATTATGACTGACAATTTCAAACATATTATGTCAAATTTAAGCATAATTGACCCTTTGCCTTTAAAATATGAAAGACCAGCTCTACTTTAAGTGTATTTGTTGGTTTTCACAAGAACAGACAATATTTAACTGTTTTATAACCCAAGTATTTATAATATATATAAATTTAAACCATTTTGACTGTTGAATAACACAATTAAATCAGTAATCACATATATATATATATATATATATATATATATATATAATGAAGCATGTTTATTTTTATCGTATTTAGTGCTTTAAATGAATAAAAAATACTAAATGAAAAATGTGTAAAACCTAGGATAGTTGTTGTAAAAACCAAGACGTGTGCGTTCAGATCCATTCGCAAGAGCTTTATTTCAGAAGTCAACAAACAGGGTCAAAATCACAGGCAGACAGGTCCAATGGAGGATGAGCAAAATCGTGGTCAAAATACAAAGCAAAGGGTCGAGGCAGGCGATGAGAAATCACAGAGTCAGATAACAGAACAAGGTCAAAAACAACAGAAACAAACATGAACCAGGGCCACTTAGAAATTGCCTATGCAGGTCACTACTTCGCACCAAACTGATGTGAGACTGTGGTATTTAAGCAGAGTCCTAATGACAGAGTGGATGAGATAATTCGCAGCAGCTGGTGATGATACTGAATGCTAGCAGGTGTGGAGGTGCAGTGGCTGATGGGATGTGGAGTTTGTGAGAGAGAGAGTCCAATAGAGATGTGGTGAATGCGGATGCCCTCTGATGGAGAGGGCACTCATTACAGTTGCAAATAAAAATTTTTGGCACAACCTGTAATGAAAAAAGAAGTGCAATGATGGGAGTAGTAATTGAAACGACTTTCAAAACAATAGATACGATTTCAAAGTGAATATTTTATATTTCAATATTATAATACAATTTCTTTCTCTATTCATTTGTTATGTCTCCCAAAATCAACCTGGTCTCACAAAAAATATGTACCTCTGTGCACTTTTTGTTTTTGTACCTTACTGCACATTTCACTGCAGTTTCGAAGAGAAATGTCAATTTAGTGGCAATAAAACATGGTTCAAGACATGAACCCTGGTACATTTTGTATTACATTGACATAGGTAAGTATTCCTGTGTTTGTTGCTTCAATTACATTCTGCGACTCAAATATGTCGCTAAAAGTTAATGCTTGTTGGAAATATTCCCTACACCAAATCCAACCCTAAACCTTCCCAATAGTGTTAAAGTCCCTCTCAAATCAACATTATTAAGGTTTTTTGGGTGTTGGTATCAATATTTTAGTCTTAATGTTATCTATAAGGCAGTGTGCTCCAAAGCAGTGACAAAATTTGCATTTAGAATATATAAGTGTTTAAAATGTGCAGTTCCGTCACTTCGACCAAAACGGAATTTGTTTGATGTCACCTCATACTTCAGCTTCACGTAAAATTCTTCTGACCAATCAAATGCTCTCTAGAATCTGAAACGCCCACCCCCTGCACATTAAACAGGTGCTGAAGCTGCTGCTGAGATCGGTCACTTGTTTATATTGTTAGTATTTTCTTTATACCGAAAGGCACATAGTGCACAATGTAGGTGTAGGTGATAGGGACCTATTCAGGCAGTGTAAATATGCTTTCGATTGAGGCAAATGAGGTCTGGTTTTGTGTTGTGTTACGGTCTGACTGGATTTGTCTTTGGTCGAGAGTCACAATTGCACTGAGCAAATTTTTCTCATCTATTTTGCAAGCCCAACAAGCCTGACAAATTTGATTGAAAATCAGACATGACAGACATATACCATCTATGAGTCAAATATAAAATCTTGACCTATGGATGTGTGTTCTCTGACTGTTAATGGAGTGCAAATCTTAGGCTGACCAAGCGAAGACAAATAAAGTGAACAGTGGTGCTTCAGGATAAGCAGTTGTTCTTACTGTGATAATCACAGAGGCAGAACTATCAGTCCACACCATCCCTCCATCGAAGCGACAGAATGTAAGGTCCTCCCTCTGGATTTATTTTTTTACATTAATGTTGCTACAGGAAAATATCCACCCAACTCTCCTTAAATTTGCTTTTCTCAGTCCCACGCTATTTTTCTGGGCATTTGCACAGATCCTTCTGTTCTTTGGCTGTGCATTTGAAGAGTGGCATTAGAAGCACAAAACAGGTTTCTGTTTACTAATGTTATTATATGGATATGGAATTTACTAATGTTCTTTACAGGGTGTTGTTTACATTTGATTATGTAATGTGTTTTACAACAAGTAATAATTATAATCAAAAACGCGGCATTGAGTGGGTGCTTTCATTGTTTCAAACAACACAACATAGCCTATATGTGTCTATGGCAGAGATACATTCAGTCCTTGACAGAATAATCTGCATGGTGCAAATTTCTTTTTTCAGAAATTCACAAAATGGAACTCTGTGCACATTGTGCCTTATGTTTTCTGTCATGGCTTTGTGACCTTGTGTTTGAATTTGTTTGCATGAGTCAACACAAGCTTATGTCCAGTGGGCAGACATTTGTTTTGTAGCAGAAACATGGCCTGGGTCCACATGGGGAAAGGACAGCTTTGACAGGACTTTGACCAGGTGAGTGGACTCAAATCTGCCCTCACTTACCAAAAGCTTTATTGTGAAGGACTCTTAAGAATGCGGTTTCTTTTTTTCTTTTTTTCTTTTTTTTACTGTGTAGGAGAAACATACTTGTTCTCATATAACTTCTACATTAATTTCAAGTGGAAAGATTTCAAAAGTATTTTGTAATTTGTACCTAAAGGTTAAAAGAATCATCTGCTTTTCAGTTTAAGTGAACAGACAGTATGTCGGTATTTTTACAGACAGTAAATTCAGTTATTAATCACTCACCCTCATGTCATTTATCTTCATATATATATATATATATATATATATATATATTAGGGGTTTAACGGTTTACAAAAATATAGTTCACAGTTCACTTTGATAGTGGTGTCACCAGTGGCGTAACGCACATCTCTGAGCCCCCCCCTGCAAAGAAAGCGACAGGGCCCCTCCCACCAACAGTGATGCTATGCCACAAATTAAAATTTTTTGGCGCATCTGCTGCAGTATACTACTGAGTCCGTCTTCCCCATTTACAGAACTGATTTAACAGTAATGAATGTAAAAATTAGCATTGCATTGGTGCATTTTATGTTATTATTGAATAACATTACAAAAATGCGTACTGGTTATGATATCGCTTTTTAGTAAGAAACATCCACTGGAATAAATAATTAGTCTGTACGTGGAGGCATTAAAAGTGCCGCTGCCTCAATTTGATTGTTATTTTAGCAAAAGCATGAGGATCATTCAATAGGCTAAAAATAATATTAATAATAATAACACACAATGGCCCCGGTCTACGTATTTTATTTAACAGTATAGGCTCAATAAAAGGTGCAGAACAAGTCTAAGCTGGCCTATTCTGTTGTAAAAAAAATGAACAGTAAAAGAAAAAAAAATGACTCTACATTTTACGATATATGCTACATTTAAAGAACTACTTAACATTTAAAGAAATTTGCATACCAACTTCTGACGATCAACTGGCAAACAAAACATCTAGCGAATCCTTTGTGCTCTTCACGCGTTTTGGTGCGCAAAGTCTTTCACTGCATCTTTAATGTCAATGTTGCGAGCATAGGCATTCTCAATACTCAAGAGAGCTAAACTTGACAGTCTTTCTTGTGACATTGTTGCAGTTGTCCTGCACATGTGTCGATCATTGCGCAAAAAACTGACACCCTGAAGTACTCCTTGGAGTTTTGCAGATGCTGGTCTTCACATAATTCATCAAAGTGTGTCTTAATGCGCCTTGCGCACTTGTGAGTAAATAAAGACCTAATGATTCTGCCAAAGCTTCTGCTGTGGCTTGTAGGGTCTCAAACTCCCCTCTTAGTTTGGTGAGAGTGTCTAGTGCATTCCCTTGGAGTTTGCTGGCGCATGATGTCAATGTTTTCGTCTTGGAGCACATGCGAGGCAACGTGTACGGTCTCCAAAATGTTGCCCTGCATTACTGTCATTAGGACAAATTCAAAACTTTCCATTGCTTTTTTCAAACCTAGAGCTTCTGCGCGCTCATCAGGTTTCTTGGAGAGAAGAATAATTTTACTGAGCGCTTGTAAAACATCCACATAGCGAAATAGCAAGGATTCGATTGCGTCATTTCTGGATGCCCAACGCGTGGGACATAGTCGCTTCAAAGTGCGCTGGCCAGATTAACCAGAGAGATGTCCCTCTAACAGTTCCCACCTCTTTATGCTCCCACTAAAGAACACATAAAGTTTCTGTATGGTGTCATAATATTCACGCACCTCTGCCACATTCTGGCAGGTGTCGTTAAGAACCAGATTCAAGTTGTGGGAGGTGCAGTGGATGTAAATTGCTTGGGGTTCCTTTGCAAGAATGCGTTTCTGAACTCCAGAATATGCTCCACTCATTACACTTGCACCGTCATATCCCTGACCTCAGCACCTGTTTATAGATATGCCTTCAGTCTTTTAAAAGCTTTACTATTTCTTTTTCTAGCCCCAAAGCTCTTTGGTCATGTACTGCAAGGAAACCCAAAAAGCTCTCATTAATTTTCATGTCAGTCGGTGTCTCACTGTGATCCTTAACGATGGTGACGCATCTGAACACTTGGCTCTGATCTACTTTGGAGATGTCTTGTGTTGTGTCCATTATAACAGACTAAAAGTTATTTCGTTTACAATTTGGCGCTTCACTTTTTGAGCGAGCATAGTTATGATTTCGTTTTGAATGCGAGGACTCAAATAGTTTATCTTGCTTTTCCTTTCAAGCAGCCTTTGCAATACCGGGTCATATCGTGCAAGAAGTTCAATGAGCAACAAAAAAAAATCTGTTGTTTGATTCACCAATTTTCTCCAGATGACCACGAAACGCTGCATTGCAAGATGGAAGTGTGAGTGTCACATCTACAGTTCTAGTGAGAACCTCTGTCCAATAACTGACCTCTTGCGCATATGCGGATGACATTTGGGCATCAACAGTAAGGTTACGTTTCCATGTATCGTATATCGCACATGCAGACAAGTGTGAAAAGAGAAGCTCATGCTCTTTTATCTTCCGAGAAAGCCCCTGCCAGTCCTTTATACCAACAGTCCAAGAGAGATTATGACATGCAGACTTTCTCTCTCCAAAAAGCCAGCATGGCTCGCAGTAAACTCGATCCATTTTGGGCGAGTAACAAAGCCATCTACGATGAATTTTACTACCCTTTTTAGGTGTTCTGTAGTAAAATTCTGCGGAGAAGCATCTATTCTTTACATCACGGGGGAATTGTCCCTCTGGCTGGCCCTGGCCATTTCTTAGAATGCATCATTTAATTTCATCATCCGCGATATCGACTGGGTAATATGTCCTGTGTGATGGATACTGCGAGCAGTGTACTCGAGTGGATGCTGAAGTGCAGGTGTTATTGCTGACAGTTTGGCTGGGACCGGGATTGCTACATTCTGGGACTGGTGATAGTGGGGGAGTAGTGAGTTTTGATTTTGAACTACTAGGTGGAAGAACGTCGATGCATGGTGATACTTCAGGCTCAGCCTCAGAGTTTGCTGGTTTGAGAGCGCTGCCGTTTTCTGAGAGTGGTTCTAAGTTGGTTTCACTGTTGCTGGGCAGGGTCAAAGAAGCGTGACAGTCCAGGAGTTGATCATTACTAGCTGCGCTGACGGCCGATGGTGTAACTACAGGGTGAAATTAGCGATTTGTGAGAAATATAAATAAATAAATAAAATTAAATTATATTAAATTAATTAATTAATAAATGCATCGGCAAACATCAGGAGACTGCAAATTTGATTTTATCTGTTTATTTGACGGTTTAGCTAACGGCACACTCTTACTAAAGGTAACCCTTACCTAGCACGTCAAGATGCGTGGGGTTGTCTGTGGGTGATGGAAAGAATAGTGACGTTATTTTCGTAAATTGAGCACTATTTTCTATGCTCTTTTGTTTAATCAGCCTTTTTTTGGCTCCACTTAAATATTTCCTTCATTTTCAGCGAATTAATCTTTAGTCAAATGAAGCGTCAGGCTAGCTGTTTTTTTTTTTTTTTTTTTTGTAACCTCACTGGAGCAACAGATAAATATGTGAGGGTAAGCGTAACCCCCCATTCCCCAGTCTGAGATGCTTAATGTAAAACTTAATGGGCTGCGTTCATATACTGGGCTCTTCAGCAGTTCAATCTTTTAATATCATAGCCAGTTAAGCGTAAAATTTGCTCTTCAAACACATTGTGTTTGTAGGCTATAGTGTTAATGACAAGTCAAATGTAAGAGAAAATTGATTTTCCCTGATCGCTGTTTTAGAAAATTATTTAGCATTGTTAAGAGTTTTTCACATACTTTTTCAATCATTGCGTCTTGAGTTTTTCAAAGCAAATTTGTAAATCTTGAAAACAGATTCTGTTCAACAAGTGAAACCTCTACATAATACCTGAGAGATAATGAAGGAGACACGAAAGACTGGACATTGTGCTAGTTTCATATGAATTACTTTATCACAGAATATTCATAAGATAAATGTTCATAATAAGAGTCCTGAACATAGAACGGAGAGACAGACAAACGAAGAACATAAATCTGGGCTGGAGTGCCCTCTGGAGGCTGCCGCGGGGAACTCCAGTGAAGCTCGTGACACACTGTGTCTGTCTTCCTGCTTCTTCAGAAGAAACGCCAATCTTCCAATGATCCAATCAAGGACGAAATCAAGCCCCGCCCTAATTTTCCCCCCCCATTTCAGAAGCCACTCCACTCGGATATACATCACACTAAGGAAAACAAATTACAATCTCATCTTCCGTTTCATGCCGACTTAAAAATAAATATATTTCAAAATATACTAAAATATTTATCTGGAGGGAATAGACTGACACATGAAGTCTAGACCTACATCCCTTGTGAACATGTGCATTCCTGCGTTCTTTACATTTATGGTTGTGATGCATCAGAGAGCACTAATTTCGTTATACAAATACCAGTGATTTGCCTAATGGTGAATTAAGATAACATCCAGGCAGAAATCACTGATGGGAAAGGAAAATTAATTTAAGAGATTTAATGAAAACTAAAAGTACCCCTCTGCTCTGAGGCTCATCAGTGACCTGGAACAAAATATGTAAAATGTTAGTGTTCATAATGGTAGCCTGACACTGATCACTGCACTTATGTCAGTGTCATTTCACCAATGAGCAACTCATTCCTGTAGGGTCCTGCTCTCAGTCTACCATAAAATTAGATCCGAGTTTATATTGTATTCATGTTATTTCTGTCAGAATTCCCATGATTCATCACCACATTTGTTGATTATAAAGTCACTTTTTTTTTTTTTTAAACCTTATTGAAAGTAACACTAAGTTGATGCTAGTAAATTATCTTACAGTATAAATCTATTAGTTAACAAACCTAAATTAAAACATGTAATAAATTAATTTATCACTGTCAATCCACCTGTAAGTCGCTTTGGATAAAAGCATCTGCTAAATTAATAAATGTAAATGTAAAATGCGCTTCCTCAGATCCAATTTGTTTCCATATTCACCCTAAAACCTGGTTAGAATCCATGTAATGACAGGGTATATAACAACACTAATAGCATGTTTTACAGTAGCAGTCATTTAGCAGTCACAAGGAAAGTGTAACAGGGCTTATTAAGTGAATATTATAAAGCCAGGCAGCAGTTTGAACCAGAATGCATGCTGTGAACCCGTCATTGGATTGCAAAACTCACGGTGGAGACAGAATTCCCAGAATTCTCAATCTTCACTCAACGCTTTGTGGTTTCAAAGATGATGTTAAGCTCAGCTTTTCTGGAGTGAACACTGTCAGTATACAAAAATACCATTATTTTAGTCTATGTAGCTTTTATTAGTTTTTATTTTAGTTGTAGTTTTATTTTATTATAGTTACAAAGTTACTTATAGTTAGTAGAATGTTTAAATGGACTATCCAAATAAACTGTAACCCAAAATTAAAAAAAAAAATGAAACCAGCGTAAAAGTAATATATAAAACACCAGTGTTTTTATCTGAGCCTTCTAAAGTGATAAGATCGTTTATAATGAGGAGAACAAAATGTAAGTAATTTCATGCTATATATGTATTTTTTTTTTTTAGACTGTATTTATAACATTGCCATAGTGCACAGTAGTGCAAATGTTAATGGCAATAAATGATTGTATTATGATATCAAAAGGTCTGTGTTACAATAAAACTCTAAAATAATGCCTAACTAGCTACAGTATTTAACCATAATTTCAAATTAAGAAAGACAAACAAACTTTATTTCATATTCATTATTGACTTTAAGCTATCTCATATAAAATATTGTTTTGGCTTGCACTGACATTTCTTTTTTCTTTCGCACCGAGGAGTGATTAAGTCGTGTCTCATGTGTAGCTGGTTATTTGCGACTCTTGCATTTGTCTGATCACACAGCATACACAGCAGCTCGCAGCACAGGTGTGAGCCAGGGGAAGGTGGAAGGCGATTGCCTACCAGAGCGTGAACTGAGGGCTCATCCATCTGCTCTTCGTCTGACTCAGTGCTTACACCAACACTGGCTGCTGTTCTCCAACTCTCAAGGGTGATTATGGGAAATGAAGTCTTCGACAGGCTGATTCCCAGAGGCTTAAGGCCCTGCAGTTGTGCTTTTGGAGGTTTGTGCAACTTACTTTATGCCTCGAGATCACCCAAGCGATGTTGTGAAGGTGCTAAAGATTAGCTCTCACTGCCTGACACACGACTCGTTTGATGTTTCAAGCTCTGTTTGTCCACTAATTGATCAATTATTTGAGAACACACTGATAAATGAGGGCCATTGAGAAGACAGTTTAAGCTCAGAAAAGCTAAATTGGGCTCCAATGGAGCTGCTCAAGGCTAACTGGAGATATTTTTTGTGGTTTCTGGAGCGCTGGAGGATGTAGACTGTTGGTAAGTTGAGATGGTCTGTAATTGGGCTATTCAGTATCTGCCACTTTAATTAAGTGGGTTTCGTTTACTATTAACTTCCAGAAATTATACAGACATCTGCGGTATCCATGATGTACTCTGTATTCTACTGTAGTCTGTGTGCAAAAGCCCTAAATCATTTCACATATGGGTAGTTTACTTCAATATGTTCCCCAGCTTTCTTTTAAAGCAAATAACAATAAACTATATTCATCCACACTAAAAGAAAACAAGGTTTTGTTTTTTTTATGAGTGCACACTCCAGTGTCTTCTGCCACTTTAAATACTGAAGGCTAAAGTTCTGAACGATAACAACATATAACAATACAACTGCAAAGATACCACTGTATCATAATACCACTGATAACTGATAACAACACAATATCATGGGACAACTGTAATAAAAACAACTTAACACTATGTACTAAAACGAAAACAACATAAAAAATATAACAAGAATTTAAAAAAATAAATAAATAAATAAAACATTTCCATCACATAAAATTTAAAAACTGATTCATTTTTTTTCTTTTTTCTTCTGTAATAGTCTCCCTGGAGATTTTGTCTGAAAAGGCTTGTTCATAACAAACCTAAAACTGAAAGCAGTCTTAAGATGTCTTTTAAGAGGCCCTTTAGGTGAGTTGCAGCATTCAAGACATCGATTCCTCATTTAAATTCCTCTGGCCAAAATGATTCAGATAAATGAAGAAAGATCGATATCATGGATTGCTTATCTTTTTTTAGATCAGTTCTCTGACAAGACAATGAATGGCCCGAAAGGAGTGAGTGGGTGTGTGTTCAAAGATGTAAGTATGTGCGATCAAGGACTCAAACTGAGGGGTGTCGATAAATTTGATCCAGAGAGAGCTCTATCCGTCAGCCCCTGTGAATAAAACGCAGCAGGACAGGCCACCACTGGGTGACTCCATCTTTGATTCACATTCCCACTGAGTCCAGACACTAACTCTGGAGTCGTGACGAAGCCCCCGGGGGGACCATCCACAGGGGTCTCTCTGTCTACAGGGTATTTAAAGCAACATTGTCTGGCTTGCTGGCTTGCAGACACAAACACATATCCAGAACCCAAATGTTCATGTATCATGGGTAGAAACGTCAAAGTTAAATCAAAACTTTAGTTACACATGAACAACTACCTTACCATTTTTCCCAGACATGAAAACATTCCAATACCGTGAATTTGAAACCCATTTGAAATCAATAACTATTATTATTGATTATATATATATTATATATATAGTATGTGAAAAATGTTGTTTTATGCTTGGATAAAGTGAGTAATAAAATCACATATTTATGCAGTCTTGCTATACATCTTAGCTCAGCTTTTTTAAACTGTTTGATCACATTCCAGGGTTATTATCAGAAAAATATATATATATTTAAAAACTCATGCAACATTCATTATTGTACATTTTTTGTAACATATTTTTTTTTTTATTCATAGTTATATTCTTAAGGTGCAAACTAAAACATCTATCTGATGTGTTATGTTTTTAGAGCTTTATAACTAAAAACCTTTTTTTACAGAGATTAATAACATTAAGCAATTAAATACAGGATTATATTGAGGGAAACCACTTAGTAAATTGTGAATATGTGTTCTTTAATCTAAAGTGTTAAAGAATATATCTTCATATTTTGTCTGTGAATAGCTTTTTACAAAGCTTATGAAAATCACTATCCAGGTGCTAATGTGAGTTACTATGGGGACTGGCAACTTTATTTGGAATTGTAGTAAAATACATGGTTTAACTTCAGGAACAATAGTCTAACTCTCACTGCTTTGATTATCTGATGCAAGAGACATGAGCAAAGACATACGAGCGCTACTATAGTGTGTCTAATAATGATGGTAGTGTTTGTGTTTCCACACACGCATAGTTCTCCTCCTCTGATCTTTCTGGATGCTGTGTTTCTGTTTGCTTGTAAAGAGGTTAGTTACTTAGCAAAGAGTATGCTATGTCACAGAGACATGCGGGTTATTTCTCGATTTTGTCAGCTTGTTCTGGTTTTGCTTGAAATAAATAGATTTTCAGGTTTATACACATTACACAGAAGCATCATTAAACATTATAAGCTAAGGTAGATCGTCCTGTCACCTACAAATTCCTCTCAGCTAAAGATTTTATTTAAGAAAGCATCTAAAAAGAGTATAAATGTTGCTACCTGATTGCATCACGCTTTTCTAAGAGACTTCTGACTGAAAAAAAAGATCCTAATGTAACTCATGCAGAACAGAACAAAATAAACAGAGGATGACTGATTGGACATGCGACAAATATTTCATTATATTGTATTTTAACTTATTTAAAAGTCTGTAATAGACTTTTATTCTGTAATTACTCACATGGCTTTCATTGCTAAGCTGATAGTAAGTGTAGCACTAACAACTCTAAAAATGATGGGTTGTCTGCAAATGTAAATGTTCCAGCAAGTTCCACAACTGCCAAATAGAGCAGTGGGAATACTTGTATTGTCCAGATGCCAAACAAACCTTAAAACAACCCATCCTGTACACCTGTTTTTGACAGGTTCAGACCAGGAATGGATTATGGGCCGCACCACGTGGGTCCATCTGGGACCTTCAGAGCAGAGGAGGTTGAACTCCAGGTTTCAATGCCCTCGACCTCTCAGCTAACATCATACATGGGACACCTGCACCATTTAGTGCATATACAAGCTACAAAGGCCTTTAAAGAGTCATCTGCTAGATGAACACCAGAGCCCCCGGGCCACTCTTACACTAGATAGATATTATTAGTGCTCTAATCTTAGCCTACCAAAACAGCCTTTTCCTAATTGTTGTAGGGGCAAATGACAAATGAGTCTGTCAAAGAAAAGAAAAAAGAAAAAAAAAAGAAAAACATAAAATGTAATAAACAGATGTTAAACTTTTATAATAGATGTGTAGCGTTTGGTCCAATCGGGCACAAACTATTTGTTAGATTTAACAAGTGTTAACAATCTTTGGTGCTGCTTTCATCAACCTAAGAGGTAACTCGAACTGCAAATACTAGTGTCTGTGTGAACTCCCCCTGATGGGCCGCTGAAAAGGCAAACTATGCCTTTGATTGCCATGACAACCGACTGATAAAGATTTGTTTTATTGCTATTGTGAACTCAACTAACTAGTCCTCCTTTTTTAAAGACAATGGACTTTTCCCTAAATTAATTTACAGGAAAACTTCCTTTGATTGAATACATATCCTTCAGGTCATTGTTTATATTGTTATTGTCCTTGCATATCATCTTGTGTATGGTATATTTTTTTGTGCATGTTTTTTAAAGATCATCAGCTTACGCCACCTTATCGGATCAACACATGTCGTGTTTGGTACCTAAGGACTCGTCTTCAGATTATCTAATTGAGAGTGTATGTTATATGTTGATATCTTTGCAACATTCAGTGTTGTAAGAATCTCCCCTAATTTGTGTGTACGTCCTCCAGTCCTGTGTGTATGCAAATTAGCATGTTTGATAACAAAGAGTCGTAAAAACTTCCCTCCAAAGTACTGTCAAACCATTGGTCCTTGACCCATCAGAGGTGTGACCTCAGCAGGTTACAAAAAGCCTACCCAGCAGGAACTCTCCCTGTTATTCCTCTTTTTACTCTCTTTCTAAAGAGGCAATGCAAGTAACATACATATAACTAAACAAAACAGAGGTTTAATATTAGTTATGGCGCTGATGGTTTTACAGGTGGTCAACTGACTCTCTTCATAACTTCAATTCTAGCTCTTTCTTAATGGTTTCTTAATGGTTCACCCTTAAGCCTTGCTTTGCACTTTCCCTTTAGTGTGAATGTATTTATACATGTGAGCTAACGAATAGTTAATAAAACTTTTGCTCAAATTACATGAGTTTTTGATCCTGCCTAGCAAAGTAATGTCCCTTTACGGTTGTGACCCTTGCTACATGCTCTAATGCAGTAATACTGTAAGAAGGCTTTTTTTTTTTTTTTTTGCTGAATGAACAGATTAGTTGATGGTAATTCTGCTACAGTTACCTCTGCCAGCTAATATAAATAATTGCAATTAATCATAATTAATAGTAATTACTTATATCCATATCTATATTTACTTTATCGAGCTAAAAATAGGTTACACATATTTATAATCAAAAAGAGAAGAATCTTGTGTTTTGTGCTTACAAGTTAATGTCTTAAACTGCCGATCTTGTTACTGTGCCTATTAAAAGAGTTCCTACACTATACTATATTCTGGATTTTAATATCCAGCGCAGAGTTGATGTTGTACGGCTCGCTAAGTGAACTCAGTGATCCGCCGTAGATTCCCTTTGGAATTTTAAAAGATTCTGATTTGGTTCTTTCTTTGAGCTAATTTGCTACACTTTGGAGTCTAAAGAAGTGTAAGATACAGGACTTGGAGAAAAGAACATGAACAACCTTTCAGGGTATTTTCATCACCATTTGCAATAATACAGCTTCTGTGAACAGAACTTTGAATAGACTCTTGTGGAATGTGATCTATATCTTGCAGTTGTTAAAGGAGGCAATCTGCTTTTCTTCTCACCAGAACTATTTACAGTTAATAATATTTGATAATGCTGTCATGTAGTAGCCGCTAGATGTTGAAGTTCATCTTGGTGCTCCAGCTGTCTAGATTTTATGATCATGACCCCATCTTTTCACAGTTTACTGTTGGTGGCTGATTAAAGTCACCTTTTTTATGGATGTTAGCTTTGTGAAGTTCTCTGTGTTTTTTTCTTGTTTTTTTTTTGAAACAGGTCAAGGTTTGCTTTTACTTTGCTGCAGCAGTTCTGTGTTGTTTGGTATTGGTTCCTTTCGGTTTTTGCCCGCTATTCATCTTTGCTGATTAAGTCTTGCCTAAGCTGTAGTAATAAAGACTGTAAATAGTAAATACCAAACAATTAAGCTGTTAAGGTTGCAGATTTGCCCTTTTTTGGAAGTATAAGTCACCCATGTCTCCCACGGCTTGTACTAAGCAATGCTGAAGAAAACTACACTGGTATACAACCTATAGAATATATGCAATAAAAAGGTTAAATCCCTATTTGTTTGTTCTATTGTAGCCTTTACAAATAAAATTAACCTCTATGATAATGGGTAGTCCAACTTTTTTTTCTCACACAGGGCTAATGTGTGAAACATCTCTGTAGATTTTTAAGTCAGCCTCTGGGACCGTGCAATGCTTCACTTTTATTGCAGTGCCAAAACAAATATAAAACCTGTGGGATCAGATTCATCATGCTTTCCCAAACTGAGGGAAATGCGATAAATGAACACTCAGATGACACATAATGTTCTGGAAATTCAGTGTGTACTGACACTGAAGATGCTTTGCTTCACAGAGATAAACTACTGTAAAAAGATTTGCTGTAATTATGCAGCTGAATGCCAGTAGCTTACTGTAAACTTATATTTATCAAATGTATTGGCAACAGTTTGTTCAAAGATACATATACATTAAACATTCTTCATCTTTACAGAATAAAGCCTCATGCAAAGCATTCTGGGTAGCCGAAATCCTCATCAATCTTGATAAAGTTTCAAACATCCGCAGTGTTCTTATCCCTCAGTAGTGTCTGCCAGTGGATACCTGTTCTTTTATTCACTACAGCTCTGTCCTCTTGTTTCATTTACTGATGAGTTGGCGAAACACATTCACTCCTCCGATTCAACGTGTTTTATTGCATCAAGCAACATCCACCAATCCTTAGTGCTGGAGGAAACACAAATTCTGTTCTGGGAAAAAATTAGTTGTCATCTACCAACAAATAATAGATTAGGCAGGCTTGAACAAATACACAAAACTTCAAACTTCTCAGTGAGTCATACTTACACAACTTTGATTATTTTTATTTGTTATTTATCTCTGAAATGACAAGGAATGGCATGTTTCCTGGAATAGAGTCAATTACACTTTGGAATGTAAAAGTAAAGTTCCTCAGAATGAACGTGAATGTGCTTAAAGGGCACAGTTAGTCTAGCACTAAAATAACCAAAAATAAATACAAAAAGTTATTATAAATGGATTAAACGATTCCAAAAAGATCCAGTTCAAAGCTTCTGTCTGTAATCTTCTGTCTGTAATCTCTGTTTGAAACCTGCACCTGTTGTGAAATTATCTTCTTTACTTGTGTAAAGTAAAGTCACTGGCTCCTCAGTGAAGATGAATCTAATGTTTTAACGGGAGGTTTGCAGATACACGTCTTGGAAGTGTGTCCAAAATAAGAAGTTTCACATAATCATCTAAAGAAGTCTGCGAGTTTTGTTCTAACCATTAAATCGCAGTACTAAAAAAAAAGGAAAAAATGGTTCTTTAACTTATTCTCTTATTTTTCATAAGTATAGTTGATTTTGGATCATTTGTATCCCAAGAAAAATACATACTGCAGCCTCCAAATTAAAAGAGGCAAATGACAGAATCTTTTTTTAATTTATTCACAAATCGCTACACTTCTCTGATTAACAAAGCAAGTCGAAAGACTGAATGTCAAGATTTACAGCACAAAGCAAATTCTAATTTTGTAGTATTTCTCAGACAAACTTGTCATTGTTATGAAGCGGACAGACGCTGAAGGTAAGTAAAATCAACAATAATGCTTATTTACAACAGATGAGTTCAACACATGGATTGGAGCAGTTCAACAGGTGAGTAATAAGACTTATGATAGTTTGGAGAGTGGAGATTTGAATAATGATATCCTTTTCCCTTTTCACAGACGGAGACACAACACAGAGACGAAGACCACACACCACAGGTTTGGACGAGCACACTGGAGATGATCCTGTGAGACTGGAGATAGACAATACTGGAAGATCACAAGGAGAGAGCAGATAAGTAATACAGGTAGTAAGTTCAGGTAGGTCGCTATGGAGTTAGCGTGAGTCCGCTTCGCAGGAACGAGCTTGGAAAAAACTTATCAAAACAGGAGAAATTATACAAAATGCATGTTTGTTTTTCAATTAGTACTACCCCGGGTAAGATATTTTACACAAAAGATGTTTATACTTAATACTGTGTGTGATTACCTGATGACCCGGGGGTGAAAAGCTTTTACATTTGAAGATCAAGGTAAATTGTTCTTAATTTGTCTTCAGGAAACATACAAGCACCTTCTGTTGCTTTTGAAGGTCAGTACTATATGGAAAAAAAAATTACATTTCAAAAAAATTAGAAAACTTTAAACATATCCATCCTGTTCAAATGTTTTCACCCCCCAGCTCTTTACACATCTTGTTTCTTCTGGAGCATCAGTGAATGTTCTTTAATAGTTGTGTTTGAGTCCCCAAACTGTCCTCAGTGTGAAAAGATGGATCTCAAAATACAGTCACTGTTGGAACAGTAGCTGTTCAGGACAAACAAGTGACTCTTGAACAACCGTCGTAGATCATCAGGTAACCACACACAGTATGAAGAACTGTTGAAGGGGTTTTTTATGGATCATTTTTGTTCTTTTTTTTGTCTCGTGGACTATATGTAAACATCTTTTGTCTAAAATATCTTACCCAGGACAGTACGAATTTAAAAAGTAACATGCATTTTGTATAATTTCTCCTATTTAAAAAAAAGATTTTTCACATATTTTTCTTGCAACTGTATATTACATTATATTTCTGAAATGTACCTGAAAAATAATTTTAAACAGCTGAAAAACCTGAAAAGCACTGTTTATTGAAGTCGTGTCTGAGCTCATAGTAGAAGCCAGAATTGTTTTTTTAAATTTTCAATCATTATTTTTGCATTGCTTAAAAAAAGTTTAGGTCTTTTTGTTGTGAATGTCCCAGTTGAGGTACAGGATGTAAAAATGTCATGTTTATGTTCATGTTGTATATTTTGGTTGCATTTGTGAGTTAATTAAAAATGTATGGTTGTTTAAAATAAGTATACAATATCACATAATAAATATATTGATCGATAATACTCCTGTATTGTTTGAGGTATCGACAAATATTTTAATGCGTGGCAAGAGAACCAATATTGTATTGTGTCCTGACAAATGGTTTGTGTAAATAAAAAAATTGTTTTCTATAAAGAAAACATATACTTATGTTGATTAATTCTCTGTGAGCCCCACCAACCAAGATATTGAAATGCATTTCTGTCAGCTAAATAAATGTAATATGTAAATGTAGAATTCAGTCAGGAATGTCTAAAGGCACAAAGCAAATATCCTGCAGACTAAACAGATCTCAGCAGGGATATTTTTGTTTCAGTGTTGGCATGAATGGACTGCTTGGGCTGATGGTTGTCTCACATCGTCCTGTCAGGCCAAGAGATAGAAATCACACAGTGAACAGACTTTGTTTAATAAAGGTAGTTTACTTTAGACCTTTTCCATAGTCCCATTTCCTACAGCAAGCGTGGCTGCTTTATTCCAAGGACAGAGCTCATGCTGAATTCATTATCCTCCCATGCTAGCTGAATGCTGAAGGACACAGAAGTCTACATTTCAATATTGAACCATAAAGCTGATTTTGTCATCTTTTATTCACCCTCTTGTTTTTTGGCAAAAAGGAGGAATTCTGAAGAATATTTATGTTGTTCAATGAATATAAAGAGCAGGGACTGCCTCTGAAATAACAAGGATCATTAAAATATAAGAACAAAACATTGGAAAAGAGCAGCTTGGACATTTAAGTTGCTTAATACATTTTCATTTGTATTTTTATATCTAAAGCACTAAGTAGTAGATACTAAGGTAGCATCTTAGTTTAATATTAATAAATAATAATAATAATAATTTGTAATAATGTTTCTATATATATATATATATATATATAGAAATATATGTATGTATGTATAATTTTTCAGATACCTGAAGGTTCTTGCAGCACAAATGACTGCCATCAGTCATTGGGCAGTTTTAATTATTATAAGGGCTGGGGGATATTAATCTTATTTTTATAGGGCCTCTGACTTTATTACTTTTACAAATCATATCTTTTGTCCCGCTATGCTATTTATAACATGACAATGATCTTTTATTCATTAGTTCACTGTTCACAAGTGACATTTATGACACATTTATTTGATCAAACATCGGTTAAGTGTGTAATTTCTAGGCCACTGTTTTCAAACAGGTTTCCTAAACACAGTTAGTCAATCAACAGATTTTGCATATGCTATTTCAAACATTATCTGAAAGCAGATGAAATGATTGTAAAGTATGTTTTTTGTAACTGACTCTTAAGAGGAGCATGTTGGAGTATTTGTTCTTTTCTTTCTCAAAAGCTCAGTTCAGTCTATTTGTCAGCCATTACTTATTTTAAAATTATTTTTTTCAATACTGCTGAGCTTTACTAATCCACAGAATATTGAAACAAGTAATTTATCTCAAACAAATAAGCTCTATTGATATGAGATAAGCCTGAAGGTTTGTTTTTTGAAGAAATTCCTGGTATTTGTGAAAAAAGCTCGTCTCATTAATTTATTCTTGAAATCAAACAGAAGTGATATATTCAGCTCAACCTCAGCTGAATCCCTTTCACACCTGTTTCTTTCAACTTTTCTATTTCCCATGCAACACAGAAGTTTGTTTCTCAAGAAAATGCCCAAATGTTTTTCCATTTTAAATAAAGGACCTTTAGGTCCTGTTTGCTATTTCTGCAGTTTTTGAACACACTCTCTCTACTAATTCTCACCACTGAATGCTGTGATGGTCCTGACTATCTCACCAGGTAACAGGATCTATCCAGTGACCCGCTGAGTGATGATGTGGAGAGGTCTTGTTTGTCAATGTTTGTTTTTCTCCACACAGGATGCAGCTAATGGCCTGCACAGACTCAAGAGAGATCACACACCGACTGTAGCGCACGCGTAGAATATGGACAGGTAATGACAGCTTTTTTAAGTCATTACAAATAGATGGGTATGTGCAACAGGATATGCTACATATTTTTTTTTGCTTAGCATCTGTATTTTAGATATAGTAATACATTTTTTTTTTCCTTTGTGAGATTTATTAACGCAGCCTCACAACCATTTTATGAGGTGGCCAATTCGTGCCAATTCGTACATATTCTTCGAACTCACTCGTACGATTGTGTCTAAACCCCAGTGATTGGTAGGTTTAGGGGCGGAGTTAGGTGTAGGTCATTCATACAAATTCATATGAATTGGCCACATATAAAATATGTACGATATAGCAAAAATCTTATGAAGTGAGGTCGTACGAATTTGTAAATATTAGCCACCTCGTAAAATATATACAAACTGCCATGAGATCGGGCTGGATTTTTACATTTCTAAACCACGCCACGCTACAAAATTTCTAGTTGCAGTCTTCAGAATTGGCTATATTTTGCAAAACTGGCTGCCGAAATGTTGCAAATTTTTTACAAATTTCTATTGCTTCAGTCTATGCATGAAACACCAAATGCATTCACTGTTGAATCGATTGATTGATTGTAATGAAAATTAGGAAAAACTGTCAAATGGAAAAATAAATATGATAAATATGATTTCCTTTAATACAATATAATTGATTGAACTTGTTCGATTAAACAGATCAGTGGAATATATATACATATTACAGAGCCCCTAAAGGGACATAGGTGATTTTTTTTTCACTTTCTGAAGCTGTAAAGTTTTGGTGTAATTGACTTTCAAAAGAGAAACAGATGCCTCTTAGATTACCTTGCCAAATCTTAATTTGTGTCAAATAAAAGTCCTATGGGTTTGTAATGAAATGAGGTTGGGTAAACAATAAATGTTTTTAATTTTGGGGTAAACAAGCCCTTTAAGTAAAAAAAACTAAAATGTGAATTGTATGAAAACATATGATTTTTAGAAAGCCTGACTCCACCCCTAAACACAACTGTCACTGGCTTGGGGGCAGATTGTTCAAAAAACATACAAATGAGATCATATGAATTTGCCAGTAGTTGTCCAGTATGGTAATTAATTGTCAGTGCGTATCATGTTGGTTAAAGGGGTCATATGATGCAATTAAAAATTTTCGTTTCACTTTAGAGTGTCTCTCTCTTTAGAAGATCTGTAAAGTTTCAAAGACTAAAGTCTCAAAACCAAAAAGACATTCTTTATAAACGTTATGACTTGTGCACACATCCCTAAAATTGCTCGTTTAAATATGAAAACATGCCCCTACTCTGTGATGTAGAAAAGTGGGGGATGTTTTCATAAGGCTCAAATGTTTACACAAAGAAAGAAGGAGGAGCTATTGCTGGACGCGTTGTGAAGGTGAAACTACTGTCTGTGTGCTTCAAAAAGAGGACACAACTAGAAATCAGTGGTTAAGTTGTATTTACAACACTGTTCCAGAACAGTTCAGCACAAATATTAGATCTGGCCAATTACAGCACACCTCACTTTTTTTAGAACAATGCGCTTTGCACAAATCAACCCCTTTCAGAAGGCGAGGGTTAGAGAAAAAACAATAACGTACAGTATGTGGAAAATAATGTGGTTCTTGAAATAGTAAACCATATGAACACATTGCATTACACCAAACACACAAGACTCCTTTAAACCCTATATAAACCCTATATAGCCACACAACTCCTGACTCAAGCCCTGGTCATCTCCAGGCTGGACTACTGCAATGCTCTTCTAGCCGGTCTTCCCT
>JAUCMU010000027.1:2102376-2116167 GCA_032275025.1 Enteromius treurensis | reverse complement strand
GAATTCATAATGCATTATAAAAGAAACTTATAATGTGTTATAACATCTCATGAACAATTCTAAAAACAATAAAAAACCATTATAATTTTTACATATCTGTGATTCTAACTTTTAAGATTATGATTATTTATAACACACAATGAACACTGTATTAAATCTACTTTATTTATAATGGACTATACAGTATAATATCTTGACACTGTTTATTTTAAGCTCTGCACAGCATCTTACAACATCTTGCGAGTGGTTAGGTGCTGAGTGTTGTTTGAGTGTTTCCTGTGAGAATAATATCGAGGCTAATGTGAGCTAGCTACTGTAATACTTTCAACTGAAACTTGACATATAGTTGCAGAGTTACTTATCAACAGAATTAAAATTCAAAGCAAATGTGACATAATATACATCTTATCCAATATCTGACCTTATGGCTGTTTTAGAAAAATAAAAATAAAAAAGTATTGTTATTATTACTTATAAGTGGTATTTATCAGCTTCAAGTAAAGTAGAAGAGGTTAAATTACATCATTTGTCATGTGTTATAAATGATCATACTCTTAAACGCTATAACCACAAATAAGTAAATATTATAACCCATTAACACTGTTCTTATGAATATTTATAACATGATGCAACATATTATAAAGTAATGCTTTCATTGTAACGCCTTAAGAATACCATTATAATGTTTTTAAAATACAGGCTTTATAGAAAATGTTCTTCAATATATATTCCATAGACAATTATGAAATTGCATAAAGTTGTTCTAAAACTCTCTTTAAACCCTCTATATTTATTTAAAAAAAAAAAGGCATCATTACATTAAATATATTTTATATAGACTTACAGTAGCGTACAGTATATGCAATTTTGTTCTTAATGACACATCGCTTCATGTGTAAACTGATTATTAACCATTTACCACAGAAAAAGTGTGTTCTCAATTTTTAAAAGGCCTTTGTTTGTGTGTATTCTCAATGGCTGTAAGCAGCATGGTTTCCCATTGGCACCAGATGCTCCTGTCACAACTGGACGCAGCAGACGTCTTCCTTCTGATTGGCAGCCGCAGGATGATGAGGAACCCGTATATGTTCGATGCCACCAAGATTTATCAGTCAGATCATGTCACTTAAAAGATGAGACACAGAATAACTGATTATTTAAATTAGCGAGAGTAAGTATTGTCAGATATTATATAGTCCCAAAACAGACTTTTTATATACTCTTTTTCAACACTCACCAGCCCTCATAATAAATGTGCTCTTTCCTCACGCACCTTTATCATCATCTACCCGATGTCAACAGTGGTCAATAAAGTTTAGTTATCACACTTCATTGTGACCTTCAGCCCTCAATGTTTTCTCCATCTTCTCAATTACTTCTCATCAGCATGAAATTGACACTTCTTCTAACTGTTTGTCTCTGAAGAGGCGAACTAAATTTCCCTGGAGTGGAGAAGTGGTTCTAAGCATTTCTCACTTAAGTTATTTATGCCAACTGCCCTTGATTTGAGATACCGCAGACCAAGAGTTTTATCAATCATAATGGTGGCTATAACCATAATTGACATAGACGCACCCTAACAAGAATGTGCTCTCGTTTCACTAATCAGATAAATACACTGCCTACTGTATATATTTAATCATCGTCGTCGTATTTTTCGGCACCATTCTCATCTCTTATGTGTGTTTCCACCTCCTGCTCATCTCTAGTGCACTTTGATCTCCATTAGTGAGGACATAAGGAGAGGTGGTCCTATTGTGATTATTTGGTTTTGCGTCAACGGCCGTTTGGAATTTCTTAGGCTGATTTCAGTTTTTTTCTCAATTGCTGAGAGGCATGTAATATAAAGATGCATAAAAATAATTTCAAATCGAGGCATGTCGTATTTTATTTCCTGCTGTTATAGTGCATTGTAGCACTGTTCAATTGAACCCCTCCAAGTACGACAAATGACAAATCACAACCATACTATCAACCAGTTTTCCTTCTACAGACACTGCCAGCCATATCATAGCACAAAATAAACACATTTAACGTGTTTTTTTGTATTTTTTAAACGAAGAAATAGATTTTTCTGGGCTTATTTTCCTCAACGTTTATTGCCATCGACCAAAATGCCTGTTTTATTGCATTTTGGGAAAACGCAGTGGGCGTCCGCTTTGAAATTATCCTGTGTTGCAATGATGGTAATTCTGGGTAAGTAAAAAAAAAGCTTCTAATATAGGGGGGAATTAAAAGCGCACCATTCGACGTTTAAATCACGAATATGTCATTGCACAATAGTACTTGATAGGTGTTACAGATCATCTGTCAAATACATTGAGCGACACTGTTTTGATGTTTTTTGCACATCGCCATCAGCATCACTGTTTTGATTGTGAAGCCATTGTGAGCGCATATTCAGCTTGACTAACGTTACATAATGTAAACAGGAAAACGAAAAACATTTTCATATTCATTGTCACAAAAGAAACGGTGTTTCAT
The DNA here is from genome assembly GCA_032275025.1 of Enteromius treurensis. NCBI lineage: Eukaryota > Metazoa > Chordata > Actinopteri > Cypriniformes > Cyprinidae > Enteromius > Enteromius treurensis. The sequence goes on along the minus strand of JAUCMU010000027.1, from coordinate 2,113,683 downwards.
TCAAGAAACTTTAATTATCATTGAGCAGTGCTTTGGGTTTAATGATCTGTTAGCATTATGCAATTAGGTCCGTGTCTTATTGAAGATACAGTACGTGTCAATATAGTGTTTGTCACTCCGTTTATTTATTTTATCAATGAGGCTTTCTTGAAGCTACATCGTTACACCAGTAGGTGGCAACAAATGAATGTGTTTATGAGTGAGTCATAAAATTTAAACAACAAAAACAATAATAAATAAAAAATAACAATCATCATCCTATCATAGTTGATATTACTTTATAATCATATTATTTATTAATAATACAGTACTTTTAGATGAAGGAAACATATACATTTTTGTCAAAATTGTCAGAAGAGTTATTTACATTTTTTCTTATTTTGGGACAATTTATATACATTATTTGATGTTTTTTTTTGTAATCTGTGTGCAGCTTTTATTTATTAATTTATTACTTTAATTATTTTTTAAACATAAAATGCAACATGCAGCTGAATATCTCTCGCTGCTCAAAATGCAGAAAAAAAAAAAAGTCTAATTAAAATAAATAATGGCCAGTCATAATCAATATGCTGTGGCCACATAACTAAAGGTTGCATGAGGCCTATGTATTTCAACAGAAGACAGGTGACCTACTTTCTTGTGCAGAATCCATGTGGCATAGTCTACAAATTATAATTCATTTATGTTTTTGTTTTTTTTGCGAACTACTGTTCATTGTAGGCTTAACATAAAGGAAAATGAGTAGAACACACCACCAGAGTTTCACAGAGCTGAAGTGGGAAGTTGAATTCAAGTTCAAGTGCAAACAATGCAGTTTTTCTAAAATAAATAAATAAAGCCACTAGAGGGTGTAAAACACACAGAGGTTCAGTGACAGTAGAGAAACATGACCTGCAATTATAATTCAGTTTCTACCCCCAAAATACTTCTAATCCTAATTTAATTATTAAGTTTAGATGGCATGAGCATATTTAAAAATCTAATAGCCATTAGATATTTTCTAAACATAGATAACAAATCTCCATAAGAATGAATATTTCATGTCTCCACATGCTTACATTTCATGTAGATTTATATATTTATTTAAATATAAATGCCACTTTGTTTAATGTTCAAATATGTTATGAATTTTTCCTGGTAAAAAGATTTGCATATCAACAACGCATTCAGATAAATACTATGAATTGCAGCAATATTTGTACGTCATCTTGATTTATTTATTTAATATAATAACTTGCTTACTTTGGTAAGCATCAGAGACTTTGTTCAAAAAAGAAAATATAAACCACTATTTGGAGTAAATATATTGAGGATAAAAAATTATTCATTACATTACATTGTATCATATTGTATACAATACATGCCACTACTGTATTTCCATGGTTTTTTTTATTACAATATTGTTCCAGATTGTTAGTCTTATTTCAGGGGAAGTCTGTCAGCATTTATTCACCATAATGTTAATCCAAAACCATCCACCTTATCTTGCAAAGCAGAAGTTAGCTATTTCCTTTCAATGTGTGAAACTTCCAATACATTAGCTGCTAAAGAACCAGAAGAATAACAAAAAGTGCGGTGAACTGCAAAACTGTCTGTGCTATAAAGCAGTGGTGTTATGATTGATTATGAATTAAAATAATAAGATATGTCAGAAATATTACTTTGCAATGTCTAGCAGCATAACTCACCATTTGTACAGGTAAAATAACTCAAAACGGTGCCACACACACAGTATGTTAAAAATAAGGATAGGATGTTCTTTCTTCTGTGGAACATCATGTGGAATTCCTTTCAAACAATAAAATATGATGACCGAGAGCTGTCGAGCTATGAACAGAACAAAAAAGCAACATAAAAGACAATTTTTTCACTGAAGATTTTGTCTGAGAGTCGTGGTAAACATTCACTGACATTGTGTGGGAAAGAGCAGCTTGGACATTCTGCCATAAATAACTACTTTTGTTGTCTAAAAAGTCATGCAGATTTCAAGACATGGTGGAGATAGGGTGGGTAGTTGATGACATAATATTAAGTTGTTAGTGAACTATCAATTTAATTAGTAAATGAATAGATAAGATCCAGCTGCAGTAGCACAGTTATCTTTAAGCAGAGTGCGACATATGGTAGACTATACGAAAATAATAGCTGTTAATATCTGCTTCTCAGTGAAATACAGATGCCTGGTTTTGCCCACAATATTTTATTCATTAGGCAGAAAGAAATTTGGTGTACTGAAACTATCAAAGCAGATTTGTTGTTGTTACATCATTTTAAACAACCTTATTCTGATCAGTTTTTAAATTAAAGAGATGATTTCAGTAATTAAGAACAATCACATGAATATGAGTGAGAAGAGAAATAGAACGCTGCTCAGCCAATCAGATTATAGGACTACATGCCACATATATCATATTTACTAATGGTTCATTCGGGAAATGTAGACAAAAACATTTCAAATATGGACGATTTAAAATATGTGCCATTAAGTACATTTAATTGCCGTTTTCAACAAAAATGCAGTATTTAATGTTTTTGTACATGTTTATGATTACAGCTAATTATCTCATCCAGCACGGAACTGGACTTTAAGTGATAGTTGACCCAAAAATGAAAACTTGATATTTATCTGCTCACCCCAAGGCATCCAAGGTGTAGGTGACTTTGTTTCTTCAGTAGAACACAAATGAAGATTTTTAACTGGAGTATGTCAGTTATATAATGGCAGTCGATGGGACTGATGGATTTGAGAGTCAAAAAAGCCTAGATAGACAAAACCAGATTAAACCCTGCAGCTTGTGACGATACACTGAGGTGTTCAAATGGAGAACAAAAGCTGACGTTGCAGGGAATCAATATATATATATATATATATATATATAAATACTGTTCAGTTTCTTGCACAGACTGATCGTTTTGTGTCTTTATACCTCAATATATCATCACCGTAGGGTTTAATTTGGCTTTGTGTATGTTTTTTTGACTTTCAAAGCCGTAAATCCCATTGACTGCCATTATATGACTGACAGACTGCAACGGTTTGAGTTAAAACATTTTTTGGGTGAAATATCGATTCAAGATCCAGAATCCATTGGTATGAATCCCGTGAAAAACATGACTCGCTGTAAAAGAGCACAAAGATGAGCACTAATCGAAAAACAAGCTAAAACAAAACCAGCATCACATAAAATGTAACATGATAAAAATATGCTTTTTAGCACCACTCAGTGGACATTTCACATGGAATATGTCGCCAAATGTCCTACGTATTTCACATCTTCCAAACAAGTTCCAACAGGTTCATCATTAGATGAACCTTTGTTATCATTATGAGCACAAATACATTCATTGTGTCCACAAGGGCTGTGATGGTGGCCATTTTTTAATACTTTGGTGGAAAATTGCCAACAACTGCTGATGATATATATACAGTAATAGTATATAGTATAGTAAAGTACATAGTATCAAATTGATCCTGACAGAAGCGTTCAATAGTGCTGTAAAATAATCTGTGACAGAATATGAAGTGCTGTTATTATTAGCCGCTCTTCGATTATCATGCCGAATAGTTCTAAGAACTCTCAGGTACGGTTCTGGTTGTGTTTCCACGTGAGCCTGGTACGGCGCAGCACAATTACAAACCGTTCTCAGCTTGGAATTCTCGTCACAGTTGTGATGCGTTCACGTATAACTGTAATTACTGCTGTATGGATATTACGTTGACATTCATATGTGGCTGATAACAAAATACTTATTAATAAGGGTCATGTGCAACAAACGTCTGTAGGCTACTTTGTTGCTAGGTTGCAAAAAAAAGTGCACAGAGGAACATATTTTTTATGGGACCAGGTTGAAAAATACACTTGAATGAGCTATATGATAAACAAGTTAGGTCAAAAATGAACTAGAAGTAATTTAAAAGGCATTTGGTCAAAATTAATCTAAAGGTAAATAAAAAGTAGTTAGATCAGACGTAATCTGAAAGTAATACGATTAAATGTGTAATCTAATAGATTACTGACCATTTTTGTTATGTAATTGTGAATCAGGGATGGATTACAATTTGTAAGTAATCTACCTAGCACTGTATGCATTTATTTGTTTGTGTGTATGTGGGTGTGCCCCTGGTATTTATCACCTTATGGAGACCAATTGTCCCCACAAAGATAGGAATACCAGTAAATTTTGACCTTGTGGGGACATTTCTTAGGTCCCCATGAGGAAACAAGCTTATAAATCACACAGAATTAAGTTTACTGAAAATCTAAAAATACACACAGTTTCCTGTAAGGGGTAGGTTTAGGTGTAGGGTCAGTGTAGGACAATACCGCATACACTCTGTACAGTATAAACATCATTACGCCTATGGAATGTCCCCCTAAAACATGTAAACCCAACGTGTATGTGTGTGTGCATGTGTGTGTGTATTTGTTTTTTGCATGCATATCCAGATCCACAATGTACCTTGTCCACATTTCTCCTTTCACCATAACCTTGGGAGCAGAAAAAAAGAGGACACAGACAGCGCAGGGAGGGTGTTGGAATGGGGTTTGTCAGGGACTTGTGAGAGAGAGAGAGAGAGATCCACTGCAGTATTTTATGCCTACAGCTCTCTGAACCGGTGCATATTGATATATAACCATCAAATCGCTACCCCAAGAGCGGGCTAGAGAAGTCAATGTTAGTCAGACTTCTTATATAAACCCAAACATTTACAAACAAGAGTTTTATAGGTACTCAAGATTCACTGTGGCATTCAAACTACAGCCGTTTTTTTAGTATTCCCTGATTCTTCTAAAGGAAATGCATGGATTTGGAGATTACATGTGTATGGTGTATGTGAAGGAGTTTTAAAGCGTCTCTGCTGTGGTACAGACCGCAGAGAGAAACAGACTAAATATACATGAAGGTAAAAGGGTGGGTGGAGACGACATTGACGTAGTGCTATTGAGTAACACGCCTGGCCGAGTGCTGACTCTGCATGTGTGTGTATATTAAAGCTGAACATGTGTGTGTGTGTATTTCAGCCCACACTGAGAGCCTATACAGTGACATGATGCAGTACTGCATAATTTTTAGCCCAAAAATGCTATGTATATAATGTATTGTTGCATATCTGTAGCACTCTGGATTTAGCACACTATAAATCATAATAGTTACTGAAGCTATTCACATAAGCGTGAGGTTTGTGTGTGTGTTTCTCTGAACACAGTTGCTGTAGTTCTTCCTCTCTATCCATGAGGACACCTGATTTTTCTAAAGGGAGGGGGAGGGACTAAACTGCAGCACTTTGAGGGGGTGGGGAAGGATGGGATGGGAGGGTGTGACGAAGTTGCTGCTACTACTGCAGAGAACCGGGCCGATAAAGCATAACTGCTGCAGCAGTGGGAACTTGTCCAGAAACACAAAACTCCTGACTGCAGAGGGATGAAATGGTGCAGAGGTGGAGGAAATAAGAGAACCTTTAGACAACATGATAATATTTGTTGGCAATTAATGGTCATGATAATAGCGATTAACGAGTAACTTAAAGTGTATACTTAATACAGATACAGATGAAGAAGTCATTTATTTACATAGAGCGTGTCAACACTGAAAAATATGGCTTATTATTCATAAACACATTTCTTAGAGTAGAATGACATTAATACTGTTATACCTTTTAAAACATTTCAAATTTATTATATAAACCTTAGAGTATTAGTAGTCTTAGATAGATAAGGTAGAATGTTCGCATACTTACAAAGTATCATGTCTATCGAGAGGAACCGATAAAATAAAATTTTTGCATATATTTAGCAGACACACTACTAATACTCTAATGAAAGTTAAAGTTTTCTAAAGGGTACCATCAGAATAATCAAAGTAATATTATTAAAAAACAAATTCAAAGGAAATGTGTCAAATTACATATTCATCAGATCTGATATCTGATCTTATGGCTGTTTGACAAAACAGTACTCTCAGGATCCTGCCCTGATTGTCTTGTACTTGTGTCATTACATGGTTCTGTCTATGTTTGTGTCTGCAACATGCTTCACTTGTCCCACCTCCTTGTTTCCCCTGGACACGCCCCCTTGTTTAGTCCTTGTCTGGATGATTTGTCTTCGCCTGATCCTTGTGTATGCTGCTCCATATATTGGGTTCACTTTCCTTGTGTCTCTGCTGGTTCGTTTTGGTGCTTTGATGCTATCTGTTTCTTGGTCTTGAAGCTATCCCTTGATTTTGTATTTTTGACTTCTTATCTAGTTTTTTTTATATCCTTGTTTCTTTCTGTTTTCTCTACTTCTGTCTAGTTCTTGTTTTCCGATTAGGTGCATTTTAATCCTTGTTTATGTTTTTGCAGTCCCAGACCTTTTTGGATCTTGGCTCTTTTGTCATTGCTCTTTGATTTTGGCTAGTTTTGGTCATCTATTGTCTTGCTATCTCATTGTTTACATTTGTCTGTCTTTTGTTTTTGTGTTGTCTTGAGTACTGTCTTGTTTTTCGTGTTTTGTCCTGTCTTGCCCTTGCCCAGATTCCCTGGCCTGACACCCAATCCCTGGAAGCAGTTGTCTGGTTACTTGTTTTGTGAATTCCTGCCCTGGCGGCTAAACTGGTGCAACTTATGTGATTCCCTTCAAGTAACAGGGTCCCTGTATTCTTGCCTAGCCTTCCTCTAAAGCAGCCGTCTCTGTGCTCAAATCGGCTGCCAACTCAGACAGACTCAGTGGACGTCTCTCCTGCTTGTGCCGTGTTGCTTGCCTCACCCTTATGTCTGGACACTTTCACCCCTCATTCTCCTTGCTGTTCTAATCCTACGTCTTGTTAATAAAATACCCTTGTCTGCTCATTTGCATTTGGGCCTATTTCTGGCAAATCCCTGACATGTATAAGTGGTATTTGTCTGGTTTAGGTAAGGAACATCAGTAAAATGCAAGAAATGACTTGAGAAATATAATCCATTGGATGAATCATGTTCATTGTGTGTTATAGATGATCATACTCTTAAAAGCTATAACCACGAAGGAAATATTATAACACATTAAAACTGTTATCATGAATATTCATGAGATGATACAACATATTATAAAGTTATTAATAATATATTATGCATGTATTATCATGCCTTAAGAATACAGACTTTATAGAAAGTGTTACCAAGCAGCCTAACAATTTTCAACTCTGGTAAAAATAATATTTAAGGACTAAATTTGCAGATAACAAAATAATTTCTGAAGTATCATGCAACATTTGAGTCCTGGAGTAATGATGCTGAAAATTCTGATTTGGAATCCGTAGAATAAATTACATTAAAAATAATATCCAAATAGGACATAATTGTTTTTATTTATAACCATTCACAATATTTTATCACATTTTCAATTAAATACATGCTGTTTTTGATAAGGATCAAGAGATTTTTCATAAACAAAATCTTACCAACTACCTACCAATTAAATAAGGTTTATACAATCCAAATTTACTTTCAAAACTAGCCATTCTATAATAAAATTAACTTTTAAAAGTTGTTTGAATGACATCATTAAAAATCAGTAGAGGATATATAAGATAATTACTCAAATTTTGGAAATTACATTTTAACTTACTTCATGGACATCATGGAGAAAAATATCAAACCAGATGTTGTGAATTAGACTTGTATGTTTTCATCTCTCATAGCCTCTCCTGTGGATTCCATGGATGTGCTGGTGCAACCACAGATCCTCGCTCTCAATGGGACAGATGTCAGAATCCCCTGTGCGTTCACCTCATGCTACAAGCTGGACCCCAGCAAGTTTGGCATGAACTGGACTTATCAGGAGACGAGCAACAGCACAGAAGAAATGGTAAGAGAAAACAAAAATGAAACAGACTAATACCATTGTATTACCAATTCTCTAAAATTACACAAATCCTTTTTTTCTTTAACTTTCTCTGTCTACCTTGATCCAAAATGTCTTCTTTTCCAAGTTCATGACCTATAAGAACAAGATAACACCTTTGTCAAGCCGATTTGGAGATCGAGTCATGTTTTCTGGAAACCTGGAAAAGAACGACCTGAGCATCACTATCTTAAATGTGCAGTTGACGGATGAGGGCCTCTACAACTGCTATGTGCGCAACCCTCCAGACCGCTTTCCAGGCAACGGCACCATCCAGGTCTTAGTCCTAACTGAATGTAAGGCTGCAGTATGGGCCAAGAAACTCTATCTAGGTTATTTTAGGATATGCCATGATGAATGTTGTTACCTTATTGCAGGTGTTGTTTAGTCCAGAATTAGAATAGAGTGCTGGATTTTTCATGTATTTTTGAGGTTGTTCGATCAACAAAAAGACAAATTTCTAGTGGCTTTTGGATTATTATAGAGAATAAGCTCTATGAACAATTTTTATGATCCTTGCATGTTTTGCATGTTAAGTTTATTGATTTGATGTTGTTAAAAAGAACATTATTTTGTGTATTTGGTGTAATCCAGTTCACTGTGATTACCTCAAGCGTGTGACGAAAATTTTCTGCCCCTTACTTTAGTGATTCTGTGTCCTGGTGCTATGACATAAAAACAATTAGAGCTATTACAAATGAGGCATTTGTTTCATCCAATGGGTACATAATTACTGTTCCTCTTCAGGAACCTCGACACTGCGTCGAAACGCATTTGGAACGCCTTCCAGCGTGAACGCTCTGAATCTGCTGTGAAATCTGTCTAGATTAAAGTCAGGTGCGGCACCCTCAGGTGACATCACTGACCGGGAGCTTAAGAGCCTGCGGTGAATCAGACTGTAGCCTTCATTTATTCAGCGCGTTCTCTGTGACTCTGTAGCAGCGAATTTTTGACAAACGAACTCAGCGATTGCAAAGAAGACAATTTCAGCATGAGTCAGGCAAGATCCTTTAAGGAATGTGTTTCTCCCTGCGGATGTTTTCTCAAGCCACAGGATGCTCATTCATTGTGTGTGGCTTGCCTCGGCGAGGAACACGCAGCAGCTGCGCTCGAGGGTGGAGACTGCTTGCCGTGTATGCAGCTATCACTAGCCACTCTCCGGTATCGCAGAGCCCTGTTTCAAGAAGGAGTGTTTGTGAATGCCCCCCGTGGCTCAGGCCCAGCTGTCGCTGAGGCGAACCGGCGCCTGCAGTCATGGGGCTCGTAAGTGGATCTGGTGGAAGGTATGGAGACAAGTGATCCTCTATCTCCATTCCAGTCCATCAGAAACACCAATAACCCGGGGTTGGAAGAGCCGCGAGCGACCACTTCTCCTCGGGTGCATAACCAGCCTGCCCATCACTCATCGTAACCAGCCTCCTCCCCAGTCACCACGGTTTGAAGAACTGATGGAAGTGGTGACTCGTGCTGCGGAGAGGCTCAGCCTGGATTGGCCCGAGACACCACGGGCTGAGCCCCCAGCGAGCAGGTTGGATGAACAATTCCTGCGGCCACAGCCACCTCCTTCATGGCGTAGTCTACCGTTCTTTCTGGACCTTCATACCGAGGTGTGTAGGTCATGGTCTAGACCCTTCTCTGCACGCTCCTATGTGCCGGCATCCGACTACTACGATAACGTAGCCGGTTTACCGGAGAAGGGGTACAAAAGAATGCCCCCAGTTGAACAAACGTTGGCTTTTCACCTTTCACCACCGGGGACGTCATCACTGAGGAAAGAGCAAGCTTTACACTCCAGACCGCTAAAAGCTACATCAGCGCTGGTGGGGAAGAGTTATGCGGTGGCTGGTCAGGCTGGCGGATGCCTACAAACACTTGTGGTGCTACAGGCATATCAGGCAGACCTTCTGAGGGAGCTGTCTGAGAGGGAACATGTCGATGTTGAAGACATTCTGGAGCTGGGGAAAACTGCGGATCTCTCACTCCGAGCGACTAAAGAGACAGCTAGAGCCCTGGGGTGCTCTATGTCGGCAATGGTGGCGGCCGAAAGACACGGGTCGACTGTAACATTAACCAAGGTTAAACCACAGGATAGAGTCTGCTTGATGGATGCCCCTCTGTCACCATCAGGACACCAGGAGGCGAAGAGGCAGTTGGCCGCGCTGCATTCGTTTCTCCCTCGCCGCTCGTCAGCGCAGGGAGTGGAGAAGAGAAAACAGCGATCTCATCAAACTTCCTCTTCAGCATACAGAGGAAGTCAGAGGCAGAGCGTGGCTTCTCAAGCACCCGCGCGAGACCAGGGTACGGGAGGCAAATGCTACTTCTCTTCTACATCGTCAGCCAAACCCAAAAAAGATTCAAGGAAATTTCTGAAGGCTAAGAAATCTCAGGACACAAAGAGGTCCTGATCTGAGACAGGTAGCACGCCCACCTTTAGGCCACCAGGAGGTGCTGTGGTTGCATCGAGGCGCACCAACAGCTCCTCTCCGTTCTCATTTCGCTCTTCAGCCTGCTCTGACTTGCATCTCAGACAGGCTGGAGTGCTCTCAGACAGCTCAGACAGCTCAGACTTCCCCCGAGGGGGTTGTTTCATCGAAGTGGTTCCATTTTCAACTCGACATCTGGGGTTATACAGCCCGTATTTCGTCGTTCCAAAGAAGGATGGAGGGCTGAGGCCCATTCTGGATCTCAGATATTTGAACCGCTCAGTCAGACAACTGAAGTTCAAAATGCTTACAGTAAAGCACGTTGTGAGTCAAATCAGGTCCGAGGACTGGTTCGTCACAATAGACATGAAGGATGCCTATCAGTATCGAGTGCTTCCGTTTGGCTTGGCTCTCTCGCCTCGCACCTTCACGAAGGTGATAGATACGGCCCTAGCCCCGCTGCGGCTTCAGGGTATACGCATTCTCAAATACATAGATGATTGGCTAATATTAGCACATTCTCGGAGCGAGTTTATCAGACATCGAGATGTCATCCTCGCTCACATGAAGGGTCTACGTCTGAACACCTCAAAAAGCGTACTCTTGCCGAGGCAAAGAGTCGTTTATCTGGACGTACTATGGGACTCCGTCATGATGCACACAAAGCTAACGCCCGCTCGGATCGAGTCTATTCGCAGGACAGTCAAAAGTGTGAAGCAGGGCCGTTTTCTATCGGCCAAACTGTTTCAGAGGATCCTAGGCCTTCTGGCAGCAGCATCCTGTGTGATCCCGCTAGGTCTATTGTACATGAGACCCCTGCAATGGTGGCTCAAGCTGAAGGACTATTCCCCGAGGGGAAATCCATTTCGTATGATCCAAGTCTCCCGGCGTTGTGTGCGAGCTCTGGATATGTGGAGGAATGTGGACTTCCTAAACTCAGGTCCGGTGCTGGGCGCGCACCTCAAACGTGTGACGATTACAACCGATGCGTCCCTCACCGGCTGGGGAGCGGTTCTGCG
>JAUCMU010000027.1:2056728-2074121 GCA_032275025.1 Enteromius treurensis | reverse complement strand
ATTAAATTACACTTGTTTAACACAATCTAAATAAACGGATGACTTATTGAAAGTTTAAATTGTCGTGCTGTTGTGACAATGCGTGACACGTGACAACATCAATATGGCGGATGTAGTACATCCAAATTCCAGACAAGGTACGTGGGTGAATAATGTCCGGGTAGGAACGTTAATACTCCGGCGATGGTTCCCGCTGCTGAGTTCTGGAGAGAGCCACAAGAGGAGGAGGGATACACAAAAGCGAGATGCGGAAGAAAGGAAAGCAGGGATATTTATAGTGAGGAGGAAGAATTTGACTTGGTATGAATTGACGAGGGAATTGATTAGATGATGGGATGCCAGCCGTGAATAATTAATTCATCCAGCGATCCTCTCGAAATTATGTTATTTGCAAAACATTTACTTAATATTTAGACATGTGAGAACAATTGCATCAATTCATATTTTCTTTCAGATGATGTAACTGCTGTAATCATAGAATAGTAACTTGTCATTCTGTTTTAATTTTGTTTAATTTTTGTTGAATACCTAGGCTTAAATTTAATTTTAGATACTTTAGTAAAAGCATGGTTAACCTATGGTTCTGTAACGCAACCATAGTAAGACCATGGTTAAACTATGGTATTAGAACCATAGTGAATTTGTGGTACTTTAAAACCATGGTTTCTGCTGCCAAAGTTTACTACAGTTTTACTATAGTATTACTATAACTGTAGTAAAACCATGGTATCAGAACATGTTTAAAACAAAACAAAAACAAAAAAAACGGGGTTATATGGTCATGGTTAACCACAGTTTTACTATAGTAAAACCATGGTTAATTTTCGTAAGGGTTTTCTGTTCAAAATACCCTTCAGCTTGATTAAGGTCCCAGTTCCAGCCGAAAAATAGATGAACAGCCCCAAAGCATGATGCACAACAACCATGCTTCATTGTGGACATGGTGTTCTTTTGGTGATGTGCTGTGTTGATTTTACCTTTAATCTTGGTGTCATTGATTTGACCATAACAGATTCTCCCACATGCTTTTGGGAGGCTTAAAAAAGTGTTTTTGCAAAAATATAGCTGGGCTTGGATGATTTTCTTGCCACCCTACCCCATAGCCCAGACAAATAAAGAATATGGGAAATTGTTGTCACGTGTACTACATAGCCAGCACTTTCCAGAAATTCCTGCAGCTCCTGTAGGCCTCTTGACAGTTTTAAGTAAAAGATAAGAAAAGAAAAGATAGCATGTCGCACCACAGAAAAGTGCCGAAAAATCAAGTCAACTACACTTACAAAAAGAAAGAACATCACAGAACGTCTTGCTGTTTCACCACATGATGAGATACACTGTGAAATGAAATACTGAGATGGATGCATTTATAAATAGTCCTTCCCGCAATGGCTCTCAGACACATGCTGCAAATGCCAGAGCTGGGGTCAGAAAACAACTCTGCATGTCAAACTGAATGGCAGTTTTTTGTCATATTTTGGAATGTAACATGACTGTTAACTGTTAGCAGATTTGTTATAGACTACGGCAAGCTGTTTTAACAATTATTGTTTAAAATTAATTAATACCCATTTTCAATTTATAGAACATATTTTGTTTTGCATGTTAATTTATTGACTAATTTACTATTTTTTGTTCACTGTCATTAAGCTTCATTTGATCTGTGAATCATTGTGGGTTTTCTCTTATGTCATACTCCAAGGTTCCCATTTGTGCACATGCGCACATTTCAAAAAACAGCTTTTAGAATGGATGCACAAAAATACATAATTAAAACACATTTTATATTTAGACTGAATGGAAGATAAATACAGTAATGCATGTTAGTTTTCATACATCTTAACAAGAAACCAATATTTTGTAAGAGTGTGTGTGTCAGATAAACTGTGTGTTTTGCAATTTGTGAACATCTAGCAGGATACAAGTGAGAGGAACTGTTCGGAGATTGATCTGAGATAGAAGAATAGAGACAGATGGTATCAAATACTGCGTTTTGCATCACATTATGTCATTTGATACTGTATCCAGATGCATTATGGTAGAGACCGCACATTAATTCACTTATCAACTGAAAAGTTCAGCTGCATAACAATATGGATTCAATCACACAGCACAGTGAGTATACTTTTACTGCATTGACAGTAAACTCAGTTCTAGCATAAAACCATAGGGCTATGTCATACTCATACCTTTTGATAACACACTGGAAAAACATACAATTAAAAACCTTATGGTTATGCAAGTTATATCGTAAGTGTATTTTCGAACATGACAATTATTTCCTGTATTATTTCAGAAACAAAGTTGATCGAATAAATGTAAAAGTAAATAAAAGTATGTTTTTAATATGTTTCGTTTTTGAAAGGGTCCCACAGAGGCTTTTATTTGTTCAGAAAAACAGTAAAAATGTTATGACTATATGATGCTAAACATTTTTTATTATATTACGTTCATTACTCCAGTCTTCAGTGTCACATGATCCTTCAGAAGTCAGAATATGCTGATTTGCTGCTCAATAAACATAGCTTATTGCTAATGCTAATACAGCTCCTGCCGTACTGAAAAAAATGCTTTTGTTTGTTTTTGTGGAAACTGTGGTACATTTAATTTTTTAGGATTCTTTGATGAATGGAAACCACATTGCTTTATAATGCACAGTAAATGAACACTTCTTGGATTTCGTGTACACACACACGCACACACCCGGAGATGTATTAAAAACCATACGGATGTCTTTCAATTACTGTTTCGTTATAGGATAAAAAGCCTTGCTTGATAATTGTTGCCCATCTCTTCTATTTCTCTCAGGAGTGTGGTACGCTCAGGCACTGGAGGTGAATACAGGGAAGGTCCATTTTATAGAAGTGATGAATGGAAGTTCAGTGCTCTTACCCTGCACTTACGCCAGCTGCATCGGCATCAAAAACCTTTACTTCAACTGGCAGTTCAAAGACAATGGGACACTCATTAAGGTGAGACATTCAACTCTTTCTCAAGCACACACATTTTCATGCACTCCATATGAAAAAAAGGTAGTGAATCTATTGTCCGAATACTCTCTAGTGACACTTTCTTTTCCCTCAGCTCTGTGAGGCCATCATCCCAGCAGAAGGAGTAGAACCCAATGTGAAAATCTATCATGAGCGTGTGGAGTTTGTCGGCTCCAGCAAACAGAATAACATCTCCATCTTACTGCATAACGTCACCTTTGAGGACCAGGGAGAGTATATCTGCTTTGCCCGCAACCCCAAGGAGAAGGAACGCAACCATAGTGCAATTTTCACTCTTTATGTGGTGGACGAATGTAAGTCTCCACTCTCCATGTTACAAAAGGCCTCATTCTGTTTTGATGTTATAACCACCAGATCAACTCAACCTGTGTTTGTCTTCACAGTGAAAGAGGTGGACAACACACTGACTCTCATCATTGTGTCTGTGCTCGGCGGAGCCATTGGCCTGATCATTCTCATCATGGTGATAAAAGCTGTAGTCATCGCCGTTCTAAACAAGGTCCAGGAGAAGAAGTGAGTCAGTTCTAACCTCAGCAAAAACTCTACAATAATGAAACTGTAGAGATTAAACAACTGAGCAAATTTTAACCTGCCCTTGTTTTATAATGAGATGCTTGGCAGGTACTTCAATACTAGACACTATAATTTGTCTCTTAGACCCAAGCTGTTTTGATAGATAGAACACAGTAAGACAGACAGACAGACAGACAGACAGACAGATAGATGTAAATATCATTCTG
Source organism: Enteromius treurensis (assembly GCA_032275025.1). NCBI lineage: Eukaryota > Metazoa > Chordata > Actinopteri > Cypriniformes > Cyprinidae > Enteromius > Enteromius treurensis. Next base: position 2,070,373 of record JAUCMU010000027.1, on the reverse strand, counting down.
TCATTTTAAGTAAATGTCAATAACAAGGGATTCTGGGTAATAGTGATATGGCTCATGCCTCTTAGCACATTTCCCTATTTCTTCTGTTTGATTCATTGTAACATAACCTATCGCTGAACATGCCGATGGATCATTCTAGTATAAAAATAATTTTCTATAATAGATATAAAATTTTTAAACAAAAATTAAGATGACATTTAAATCAATGTCGATATGTAATATTCACACCATATTCAGAGTAATTAAATTGAAAGTTTTCCTTAAAAAACGAGGATAAAACATTTTTAAACATATTTAACATTTAAACAACGTTTTGTTTGCCAATGTCTGTCTTTTTCCCCTTTTTCTTATAGTAAAGAGTGCCTTGTAAGCTCTTCAGGGAATGACAATACAGAAAACGGCCTCCCAGGATCTAAAGCAGACAGCAAACCAACACCAAAGGCATGAAAAGAGCATGTGTGTGTACATATGTGAACATATGTATACATGCATACGTAATCATAACATAATGAAAGAAAGTCATAACAAAGGACAGTTTTATTCTCTTTATCTCATGAGAAAAAAAAAAAATATATATATATTTTAGATTGTGCTTGAGGAAAATGCAAAGTGCTGCAGGCTGGATCACACACCCTTTGCTGGACTGAAACAGCATTAAAAAAACACTAATAATCAGAAGGCAGATGATGGGAGACGCTTTGTTGTACTTGCATTCTGTTCTTGTCTGTGAGACACAGCACACACACACACTGCCTTCTTCACGAACTGCCATATCCTTTCAATGCTCAACAGCACAAGACCCACATAACGAAATGTTTGCGATACACTTCCAGTGCAACTTTACACATCTTCACACTGCATTCCAAACTATCCCGTGGTGGAATCTCTCACAGGCTGACAAGTCAAAAACAGAAAAGCCTTTCTGGAAAAAACTAAACAACTTACACATTAAAAACCAAGGGTGCCTCTTCAAATTGGAATATGTTTACCACCAATTCAAGCAGCTAACCGAGTCTGATTATTAACCACTCCCACTAATTTTAAAAGTGATTTTGAGGTCATAAAGAACAGGATGTGAGTGCACTTGAAGGCCAGAAACACACTCTACGCAATAGCACCTCTTGTGGCAATGCTGATATTACAACACATACATTCTGACACCTTGTGTGTGTGAAAATAAGGCTGCGCGGAGTATTTTTCTTGGCTAAAGCGTTCAAAGTAAAGGAAGTAAAAATAAAAGGACTTACCAGAGATGTAGATAAGGTGTGTATATCCAGCATCCAGCCCAGCACGCTTAATTCTATTTCTTTCTTTTTCAGTTTTTTCTGCTTTAGATAAAACACAGGTGCCTGTAAAAGCTTCAAGCTCCACATGCTTCCTGGGAGCCTTCAAATGCTATATAAATAAGTTATTTAAACAATGCTCACATCACAAAAAAAAAAAAAAAAAAAAAAAAAAAAAAAACTAGAAAATAAACACATTAAAATATGAAGACAATCCCCAGAAACCAACTCCCTGTAAAAAATGAATGATCTTCTGATGCTGCTTTCAATAATCAATAACTTTTCCTAATGCATGTGAACGATTTTATACAGTACATCTAGTGTACTATGTATCCATTTCTCTGAATCGTGTTCTCCTGTCTCTTCTCACATGACTGATCAATCTGTGCTTGTTGTATACAACGTCACAGTTCATCTTGAACATATATAACATACAGGCATGAAGGGCCACTGTAGTTAACTGGTAAAGTTTATGACATCCAATCTTCACAGAACACAATGCTAACTGCTAATGTTGACATCTGGCATCAGAACTAGCAAGCTAGCAATGTCTGTGTGCTAAACTGCACCAATCCTCACAGATGCTTATGTTTAAATATCATCATAAAAAGACCCAAGACGTCTGTGACAAATTATAATAAATAATAATACCTCACATGCCTCTCAATAGCTAATTACAGTGCACATGTAACTAGCATTAGCATAGACCTCTCAAATCTTCTCATAGATCAGATTAGCTTGATGCTAATTTAAAAAAAAATGCACGAATGGTGGAAAATAATGGTGGGATTTTGTTTCTTAGACGATTTGGAGCTGCGAAGCGAACTCTTGCGTATCAAAACAAACCAACTTTATTTTGATAAGCAAGTAATTATTTTAGATTCAAGTGCCAAAATAGAACTGCTAGTTGAAAGGTGGATGATGATTTACTGTTGCTTCCATCTTGTTGTGTTTGTTTTCCTCTTTCCTTTTGTTTCGGAAAACCCCTTTAAACGCTCAGTGCTTGTTCATATCTGGTTTTAAGTGTAAATGTATTTGACAAATTCATAACATGCGATGAATGTCACTTTGCGATTTCGCTGCAAAAAAAGAAAATGCAATGAAACCCTACTAGTCTTCCGCCATAACCCAAAGATGAATGTACGCAGTGATTATAGTTATGGCAGAGTTCTGAGGGGTTATTTCTGGGCACTTTATTCATAAAGATATACGTAACAGTGTTTTGAATGCTTATGCTATATGTAGAGCGAAGTACGAACGACGCAGGATACTTACCGCAAGATATTTGAACATGTAGTTGAATGCAGTGGTGATATTAAGAATAGCGGAACAGGAATAACTTGTCTCTTTGAATGGCTATATCTCTTGTATGTGCACATATTAGCAGTCTTCCAAATCACTTACTCTCTTTTAGAAATCAGGGGCTTCGGCACTCTCAGCTGTTTGGGATTCTTTGACAGAGCGGTATGAAATCCTAGCTTGAAATTCAAATATTTATTGAAGTTTTCATTGAATTCCTTTGAACTGCATGCATAAGTGTGTGTTAAAATCAGCTGTGCTTTGGAGAAAGGATTTGGTGCCGCTCTGTCTGACAGATGCATTGTACAGTAATGTGGTAAGCGTTGAGTGTCCTAACTGCTGTCGAGCTGTTCACATTGCCTTTTTGTTCACGTTGCCTTTTAATGGCAAAATGTTTCACCGCGTTATGTTTCTTACAGCTTGTTGCCATTTGTAATTTGCAGCTACTGTATTTAATGAAATGATCACATAACCAAGGAGATTATGAAGATCAGCAATACTGTAAAAAAAGTAAATACATGAGTGCCTAGGCTCTCGAGAAAGGACTGTTGTACGCAAATGGGCAACTTGAACTTTTATTAGAGCTTCTTTTTTATTATTTAGCTATTTTAAGCTTTTATGTTTAATGATAATGAAATACTGAAGTGGTTCTCAACTGGTTCTGCTTCGCATTGGATATCAAGTAGGAATCGTGCGTTAAAATCTTTAAATATCTCCACACTCTAGGAAATAAGGGTATAAAAGCTGCCACTGGGGCAGTACCTTTTCAAAAGGTACACTTTTGTACCTATTAGGTTCAAATATGTAGACTTTAGGTACTAATAAGTACCTTTGAGGTACCAAGATGGATCCTTTTGGTACAAACAAGGTACTGCCCCAATGGCAGCTTTTGAACCTTTATTTCTAAAAGTGCATGAACTGAAAACTTAAAATATAGTATTTAATGCAATTTTGTTTATGGTTTCGAAGGTCTCATAACCTGTCCGTGTTAGAATCTGTCATTCTAGAGTGGGAGGTAAAGATTTGTCAAAATGCCGCAGAATGATTTGCATGGTCCTGTTCCTATTTTATGATAAAATAATGCAGCTAGCACGATTTGCTTTTAAAAAACTGACCTCAGATCCATTTTTGGTTGGCAGCCAGTTGAGAACCACTGATTAAATGTGTAGCTGTTTAGATGCATAGATATCTGGGTCTGGTTGCTTATGTCTGCTGTAATAGTTGGCTCAGATCAACCAACTCTGGGCTCGGCTAGTAATATCTGGGCAGGAAAAAGCAGACTGCATAGCTGCAGTGTTGCAGTACAAAACCGCATCCTAAGAGTGCAGCACTGAGCCATGAATCTAGACAGTCAGGCTGTGTTTCTCTTTGGATCTGAAGGGTCAAAGCAGGCAGAACTGAAGGTATATGTCTGATTTCTATCATTGAAAAAAACTAAAAACTTTCAAATAGGCCAACATATTACGTAGTATAAATTTCTTTACACTGGAAGGCAGTATTGATTCAACATCATGTTACAGCTACTAATTTAAGGTAAATTGCTGCATTTTCAGGCAGGCAGCTTAATCTTGGTAGAAAGAAAATACGAGATATGAATTGTAAAATGTGCTTTATATGCACAATGTTTCCTCTCTATTTTGCAGTAAAAAGTTGTTCTACTGCACTCGTGTGGGATGTCCAAACCCACTTGCACTCTTTTAAAATTCTTGTACTATATTTAGTTCTGATCTGATCCCATTCAGGAACAGATTGACCTTTTGTAAAGTAGACTTACAAAAAAATCATGGATTTCAAAAAAACTGGATTGCACTGCCTGGGTGACTCACTCTCACTGCCAAGCCAAGAGAGTGTGAGGACTGCTATGTGCTCCAACACATTCCAAGACGCTCTGTCTCCCTCTAGTGGATTTTAAATAATCAAGGATTCCAGTCACACTGGCTATGTTTGGAATGGCAAATTCGTATACTGCTTACTGTGCAGTACAGATAGAATATTGTCTGCGTTTTAAAAATAGTATGCAGAACAGTATGTAATATGCTTCAGTTTTCTAACATTTAATTCAGTTTCCATCAGTTTTGCCAAGTCTGCGGTTTTACAGTGGAATCAGGGGTTACAGTCTGCAGAGTCCTTCAAGGGAGGGGAATAATAATAAAAGTAAAAAATAAATAAATACACGCACACACACACAAAGTGTGGGTCTAGTTTTCATTAGCATTTGGGCTGGTTTTGTTTCGTAGACCTGGCAACCCTGTTTTTTTTTTTTTAAGATTAATTTCAGATTAAATATTAATAATCTGCTTTTGTCTTTGTAGTAGTTGTTGTTTTGAATACTTTCATTTATCTTTAATTTATTTCTTTTTTTTGTTTAGTTTTTAGTTGTTTTGAATTAAATTAATTGAATTTCTTTTTTAAGCCATCTAATACTTTATTCTTTTTTTTTTCTATTTCAGATTTAATTATAATAATAAAAAAAACATGAAAAATTAAACACACACACATGTAAAATTATTTTTTAACTATAACAACACATGCTATATATCATACATGTAAGCAAATGTAGGATTTCCATACATGTTGAAAATCACATATTGCATACTGCAAGAAAAACAAAAAGAAAAAAAAGTAGCTACTAATGGTACGCTAGCATGCTAATCCAAACCTAACCATTGTACAAGGTCAAATGTAGAGTTTTAATGTTTTTATTTTATGGGCATAGTCTATTTAATATGTTTTATTCCTATATGTAAACCAAGACAACAGCCTAAATATACAACTATCTAAACTACTTAAACACAAGCCCTGCTGTCCCACCCATCAGTGCACCCAGGAGAACGCTCCTTTCATTTGAACACCCTTCTTAATATGATATGCTTATAAAGGAACCGGCTATATAATAGGCAAAAAAGGTCTGAATGGATAGCATTTGAATACTAGTTTTGTGATTACCGGCTCTGACTGAGCACTTTAAACACTTACAGACACTTCATGTATAGGCCTAAAAAAACAAAACAAAACATGTATGTACAGCTTCCCTTTGTACCAACATCTGTCATGTACCCTTGTCATAACTATGCACCTCAGTAGATTTCTCTGGATTGTAAAGAATAAACTAATAAACTAATGAATATATCACCATGCGAAATAAAGGTTTGCAAAAAAAATAATACTGGGTGTGTTTGTTTTGCTGGTTTTGGAGTCATTGACCAAGCTTGCTGATGTTCACCACACTGTTCTCTTTAATAATAACAAAGAATTTGACATGACACGTACAAATATATCTACAATATTTACAAAGAAATATCCTTTACTTTCACAAATAGGGTGAATTCAGAACGACGGTCAACAAAGCCTTGACTAACTGCATCCACCCAAAGTCAAAAACCAACATTCATAAGTTAAACAAGTTAAAATACATTCATAAGAAAAACAAACTGAATGACGCGCTTTAGCTTTGTGTGCAGTTTAAATGTTTTCTGAACAAATATCACAAGGCAAATGAGTCTGAATGTGACTCATTTGGAATCAAATACTACCCCACAAAGGGAAACATGTGACATTCACGTACACACAGCAGTTAAATACAGGTGTCACTCTTCTTTTGAGAACTTAATCCCAGCCTGTATAAAAAAAGTTGGCCACTGTTACTGATGTCATAACTCGGCATTGCATATTTAGTATTATATTAATTATTTGTTAAGCGTTTCAAAGACACCTTGATATTTTGGCTGAGTAAAAGAGCACTGGATTTAATTCAAGATTATAGGATGGCATCCAATATAAGACATCCGACCTCACAAGAGTACAAGTGTAGACATATTAAATAGAGAAAAACAGTACCCTCTTGCGGTCGTTGCCTCAAAGTACATTTGGCCTCACTTTGATTTAAAAGGACAGTTTGTCTTTATTTATTCATCCTCACCAAGAAAGAAATGTAGGAAAATGTCCAAGCTGTAGTTCTCCATACATTTAATGCAAATGGCATGATACCAGACACAAAGCTATGATGATTTCTGAAGTCTTGACTGTATTTGTTTTTTTACCCTAAGAATTCTGAAAAAGAAAATAAAAAAACCCTTCTCTTTTCCACGAAAAGGAGAAGCAGAGCAGAGCAGTGAGGATGAGTAAATTATGACACAATTTAAATTTTTGCATGCTAAACTGTTCCTTTAGGATTGCATTTATGTCCCAGAATTTGTTTTTTTACCCTAAGAATTCTTAGGGTAAAAAATACACACATGATATACTTCAGTGTGCAAAATATTTCTCATGGCACCTTTAAGATCCTGAGCAAAACTCCCACAGTGATTCCTTCACAAATCTGTGTGAACCAATATATCTTCAGTAGACCATCTTCTTTCTGAGGACTGAAGATCTCAGTTAATCTGTGCTGTGGTTTTTGCTGCTTTTCTCTCCATCCCAGACTCACTGGTACTCCTGAAGACAACAGACAACCTTTAGTATGCCACTCTTCTTCTTTTATTAGGTGTAAAAAGCTGCATCCAAATATGCCTATTTCCATACTAAACTACAGTATCTCGCAATCCTGAATTGCTTGATATAAACTAAGAATTGTGAGAAAACCTTTTTCCTTTCTCTGTTTATACCTCGCAATTCCGTTCCGCCAAACAATGATGAAATTAAAGAGGTAGTTACAGTTGCATAAATGTAATTTGCTTAATTCTGACTTTCACACGTCTGCGAGTTTACAGTTTATCGCACATTACTGACTTGTTTTCCCAGATTTATGCTATTCTGGGTTTACATCAGTTCATTTTTTCTTACAATTTTGGACAAATAGATATATATTAGTGCTCTCAAAAGATTAACGTGTTTAATGTTTAAAAAAAGTTTTCACATATGGGTGTCTATATTTATTATGTGTTTATAATTACATTCATTCATTCATTCAATCAATTCATTATGAGACAAAGTCAAAACTGTGACAAAGAGTCACAGTTAGTTATTTATTTTATTCTGTGGCTGAAACAAGCTTCCATACATATTTAAACTATATACATACAGAATAATACTGACATACTTTTTTAGAGTTTTTCAAGAGCAGTGTGCACATACCTGCATGACTGAATGGACCCAGTCGAGCATCTGGTCCATATTGGTGTAAACACCAGGACGACCTTCTCTGGCACAACCCAAACCCCAGCTAACAACACCCACCAACATCCAGCAGCCGTCTGAGTACACCAAAGGACCACCGCTGTCACCCTAAGAGAGAAAAAACATTCTTTTATTATTCTCATAACATGCCAAAGATTTTATCTAATGGTATAGAGATGAGAATAAGACTCACCTGACACGCATCCACTCCTCCCGTCAGATAACCTGCACAGATCATCCTGGGAGTGACAGAGGGGCCGTACACTGCGGGGCTGGAGCACTTTGCTGCGTCTATAAGAGGGATCTGAGCCTTCTGTAACTTTGGAGACAAATTTCCTGCAGGAAAACACCCAGATAAGGTTAAAGTTTGAGGTAATAGAGGCAGTTGATGGAAAACGAGTTTAAATAATAAGGGTTCTGTTAGAGGGGGGAGAGAAAAAAAGTGGAAACCTTTTTCCAAAAGATGTCCCCAGCCGGTCACGACTAAATTATCTCCGTCTTTGAGACCAAGATCTTGAGGTGGTAGACATACTGGTCTACGGGATTCTGAATGTGAAAAGTAATCATAACAATAATAATTAAAATTGCTACCATTTGGCATTAAAGATAACAACAACAAAAAAAACGACCTTGATTAATTGAAGGGATTTACTGATGTTAAAAGTATAGCTGATGTTAATAAGCATTTTATCTATGAATTATTTTATTTGATCTATTATAACCAATAAGGGGATTTGCACAACATTATATGCTATACATTATACTCAATTATGTATTTTAATAAATATGTAAGTGAATTAAGTAATTATAATATATATTTATTTATGTTATATGTAAATATATACTATCATATCATATACCACTTAATTACATTTTATTTGAATTAAAATACATACTTGAATATATTATATATATATATATATATTGGAAGGTTATATGTATTAAAATATAAGATTAAATATAAATTATTAACAAAATATAAATAATTTGGACCTTAATTTAATTAGTTGTACTTTCTTACCTTAATAATAAAATTGTTTTAAATAAACCCATAACTAGTTTTAAAATAAATAGTTATTATTTCATACTTATGCCTTATATCTATAAGAAGAAGAAGATGGAAATACGATGATCGGTATTTATTATTAAGCAAATTACACATTTATTATTCATATTTCTGCTTTTTATTAATGATAATTTAATACATTCGATGTATTAAATTATTACTATTTTTAACTAATTTACCATTTATTATTGTTATTATTATGTATTACTACAAATAACACAAAAGCAACAATAATACTTATACTGATGGGAATATGTTTTTGTGGGTAAGTTTAATGGAATGCTGCTGTGTCGAGTTTAAAAGATAATAATTTATCTTTACATGCATAACTTCTCATATTCAGTCATCTTGAGTTTTGGAGTCAGTGAGTGTTTGTTAGTGTGTGTGTGTGTGTGTGTATGTTGATGTACCTCCCACAGTGATGGGGGACTGAAGTCGTATCATGGCGATGTCATAGTCATTGCGTCCCGAAATGTAATCTTTGTTGACGATGATCTTGTCCACATTAGAAGCTCCAGCAGAGGCCAGGTAAGTGTTTCCAGAGACCACCTTCCATCGGACCACAGCCTTCCTACCCTCTCTGAAGAAGAGAAGAGAAATGTGACCTTCATGAAAGCATTGTTCATTTAAGAAACACCCTGTTTTAGTTCGGTTTACAAAGCTTAAATTTATGCGTCAGGTAAGATGCGAACAATTCAGTACTAAGTTCCTTTTTTTTCTTTTTTTCTTTTTTTGCACTGTGAATGATGAATGACATTCAGCAAAGTTTTCAAACCGGGTGAACTTGTTAGGGCTATGAATGAGAAATGAATGAGAGTTTACAAACAAATCTTTAAAAACATGTTCCTTTCCATGACTCATCTAATAGCTGGGGCTGCTTCTACCTGGTTTAACCCATATGATGTATGTTCAGTGGCATAAACGAACGTAATCAACAAAATATTGCATATTGCATTCAATAAACCCTCATTTGTTGAATAATTAATTATTTTCATATTATTTACACATATAATTCTACTATTATCATGATTAATGTATTATCAGTGTATCAAATTAAATACTTTTTTAAAACATATATATTGTATTATGTTATTATATACATTATGCATGTTTATAATTATTAATAATAATTAAACGTCATATATTATATGAAAATATTTATTTAAATAAATTATTATTTTATATTGTATTCATATTAAATATAATAAATATTGTATTATAATTGATATATTAATGATAATTATTTGTTTAATAATAATAATAATAATAATAATAATATAGTTGCAAGCAGCAATTACAGGGGTTCGAGCGCACACACACATACACGAACACACAGAAATGAAATGGTTAATACTCAGTAAGCATGCTTACACACAAACACATGCACACACACAGACAGAAATGAAATGGTTCAACTATTATATTAATACAGACACACATGCACAGGCATACATGCACACATATTGTGTTGCAATTTTAGATATTTGAAATAAATGATAGTAAGTTATTGCAAGTCTTCTCTTTAAAAGAATGGATATGTTATTGTCAGGTTTCACTGTAATGATTATTTGGCAAAATTGTAAAACATAAAGAGCAAAAAGGTAAACTGTAACTAAATGTGATTTTAACTGTTAAAATAGTGATTGTACAATGTCTCCATCTGCAAACACGAAAAGCACTGTTTGTGTCCCTGTAGTGGTCTTTCGCTGCCATCTAGTGGTTATGAATTGCAATTTCCTACAGAACACTGTGAATGCACATGGGATTTAAGTGCATGTATGAGGGATTTAAGGTCATTTACTCTGGAAATATTATGTTTTTGAGGCCTTATTTATAGGTGCTGCCTATAGTGTGAGCTCTATGAAACTTTGCATGCCTGCTAAGACTCATCTGTCACATGTTTTAACCACATTTCATAAAGTTTTTATAGACTTTTGAGTATATGTGGCTACACCACTTTTTAAATGACACTGTTATAGCTAACCAAAGTACAAAATTCAAGATTTTTTTTTAATAATTATTAATCTAGAAACACAAGTCTGTATGAGGACATTGGCATATCTTAGAAAACATGGCCAAAATCGTTAACGTTTGTCAATCAAACAGTTTTGACAAAACAAACACTATAATAGTTATAACACTTAAACAGTGTTGTGTAAGAAGTTGCAATTAATAACCACTAGACGGCAGCGGAAGACCACTAATGAGCCTTCATGTTTGCTGATGGAGACGTTATAAAAATCATTTAACATTTAATTAAAGTTTACCATTTTGCTCATTCACTTTTTTTTCATAAATTTTCCAGATAATCATTACAGTGAAACCGGAAAAGACTTGCAATAACTGTCACCTATCATTTATTTCAAAAATCTAATATTGCAACATAATGTGTGTGTATGCCTGTGTATGTGTGTTTGTATTAATATAATAGTTTAACCATTTCATTTCTGTGTTTGTGGGCGCGTGTGCATGCTTACTGAGTATTTCATTTCTGTGTCCTTGTGTGTGTCAGTGTTTGTATTAATATAATAGATTGACCATTTCTCTGTGTGTGTGTGTGTTCCTATTGTCCTTTTTCGATGTGCTTCAGTGTTTGCCATTCATTCAGGTTGCCTTATACAAGCTCAAAGGCCTTAAAAATGCTTGAACACCGGGAATTGCTGCTTGAAGCTATATTTATGATTATCATTGTTTTTGTTAGTGGTTTGTTATTATTGCAAATAAAAATAATTATAATAATTTATTAGTAGTAGTAGTAGTAGAAGTATTTTAAGCATTACTATTTTGAATAAAAACACAATGAATTCAATGCAATATCTGTGAGAGCTAGAGGGTTAAAGAGATGCATTGGCTCTGTAACACACACCCATTGAAGCAGTGGGCCGCGGTCACAACCCATTTCGTAGACACCAGTGACCCTCCGCAGGTGTGCTGCCCGACGCTCTGCAGGCTGACCTGCCACGGCCAGTTCTCAATGATAGCGTCCTGTCCTCCTACAATGCGGTCCTGGTTTCTGGACAGCCCACACTCGGCTGCAGAATAAAACAGCCCATAATAAATCAAACCAGAAATCACACACAAAATGGGTCTGTTTCTTTAAAACATGTTTTAGCATGTTAAATTGCCGTCCAAATGACTGAACACACCTCTGATGTTGTATTGTTAGTTTCTATCTTGGCGTAATTATCAATTTTTAATGACATTATTTGCTGTTGGATTATGATTCCATATTTACCTGAACATTTTAATGTAACGACTGATCCTTGACTGCATAATTTACTGAGAAAGAGAGAGAAAACAAGAAAGAATGTGAGAATGCGTACAACCACACTAATAATGTCTACAGAAACAACATATCTACTGTTTCATCAGTCTTTTTTAGCTTTAGAGGTGTCCAATCCTTTCAGTGCTACTGTATGTACACATACACAGTGTGTAGTTCTACTCACAGATCTGATACGGTCGATTGGAAAGTCTGAGGTTTGGATGAGCCAACCATACAATAAGTCTTCAGATCAGTCGGCAAAATACCCACTTGAACTGTGCTGAAAGTGGGTTTACTAAAACAGAAGACAATGACAGTGAGATCAAACGGTGAGGTCTTTCCTTACATGTATTTAGCAGTCTAAAATGTTTACAGAGGTTTTATTCCAAGATGGGTGTTAGTTAAAGTAATAGTTCAACCAAAAATGAAAATTCTGTCATCATTTACTCAGCCTCTTCTAGCTCCAAATCTGCAGAACACAAAGGAAGATATGTTAAAAAAAAGTTTGTAACTAGGCTGTTTTGGGTCACTATTGACTTCCATAGTAAGACAAATAAAATTCTATGGTAGTCAATAGTGACCCAAAACAACCTGTTCATAAACTTTTTGCTAAATACCTTCCTATATTCATAAAGGTTTGTAACTACTTGAGGGTGAGCAAATGATGACAGAATTTTCATTTTTGGGTGAACTATCATTTAACTAAAAAAAAAAAATATATATATATATATATATATATATATATATATACGGTATATACTGTATACACACACATTACAAATAGTAATGCATCGTAGTATCTCAAACAACAATATTTTTAGTTAAGTGTGTAATGTGGGTCAAAACTCACGCAGAGTAGCCCAGCTGTTGACACGCAGTCTCAGCATGTTGTTGGGTGAAACTGTCTATACATACACTTTTCCATTTATTCTCATTAGGGCTGAATATCTGCAGCACATTATCTCTTGTCATCAGCCGTACTGTAGAGACAAACACAGAAACAGTTTAGGTTGGGGGATTTGTCTCGTTTATCCTGAAACCAGACACACAGGTTCTAGCAGTGCACACATTTCAGTGAGCAGGTATGTGGGGGTGTGTGTGTGTGTGTGTGTGTGTGTGTCTTACGGGGGAAGGTGGAGTTAGGTTTAAACTTCGTAACACAGGCTGACTCATCCTCGGCTCCACTGCAGTCCTCCGTCCCATCACAGGCCTTCTCCAGTGGAATAAACTTCACCGACTTGGAGCAAAAATAATACTTGCTCTCGATCAACTGCTTGACTGTTTCATGAAAGTGTAAAAACAGCACTTGTTATTAAAGCAACCAGCAATGAGGTTAACGAATCAGTCTATTTTTGTGTTTCAAGTCACAACGGTTAAAGGAATGACTAAATAACTGTCATTAATGAGAAGATCAGACGAGTCAACTTGTGACTCATTTTTATTGTGAAAAGTGAGTGTGTGATAGGTAACAAACAAAAAACAAAAAGATGAATTTAGTTCACAATAAAAACAAACATTAAAGAGGCCCACATTGCATTTTAATTATTTTATTTTATTTTATTTTATTTTATTTTATTTTATTTTATTTTATTTTATTTTATTTTATTTTATTTTATT
>JAUCMU010000027.1:2029300-2048485 GCA_032275025.1 Enteromius treurensis | reverse complement strand
CTAAAGTTAATTAACATGAAGTTTGCCTCACATTCACATTTTACCTCACAATGCCAGAAATATCATGAATTAAAATAAAGTTAATTAAACAGAGTAATAAATAGATACAATCTCTGAACTCCAATCAACAAACTGTTCTAAACTTCAAACTGGTTAACAAGTAATAAACCTTTTTATGTAACTATATGAACCGAAGCAATGATCAGCTGACCCTGGAGCTCTGCTACCACTTTTATTTCTTTCTTTAGAGAGAGAGAAAAGACTCTAAACATTGAAAAGATTGTCTGTGAAAGTTCTCAGTGGGAAAGTGATCGTGTTTCTGTTAGGGTCAGGTCGGTTTGACCTCTTCTTGATGAGTTTCACCCCATGATGCTGGCCTTTATCTCAGTCTTGTGTAAGGAAACTGTGTGTAATGAATTCCAATGACAAGGCCTTTGTTTAACACTACTAACTAGCCATGACCAGAGCCGTTTACCTCGCTAAACATGTTGTTGAGACTGCCATCAACACAAAGCAAGTTGCTCAGCCACTATTATGATAAAGAGATACTGAAGTGCCATGTGACCCAGTGACTCAGTTTGTTTTTGTTTTTCAAATTACTTTAAAACTGAGCAAGAATGTGAAAAACAAAGCTAGTGAGAACATGAATAAGAATGTTGCTTAGCTGCTTATATATATATATATATATAAAGGAATTAAAGTTATGTTTATAAAGCCGATGTCATACAGCAGTGCTGGAAAAAAAAAAACCTGTTATATATAGTTTACAATTTATCAGATCAAGCTGACTGAAATACATAAATTATAAATAAATGAATATCTTGAAAAATCTGCTGAAACCACTTAACATAACTTAACATAATATTCTACAATATAAATTAGTCCCCATAAAAAATGGCCATAGATGTGTTGCATGCTTACAGTAAAAGCAGAATAAAATAGGTTGAAAAACTACTTGTTTTATATAAATAACTAATAATAAACACTAGACAGGTTATAAGGCACTTTATGCATTGCCATGTATTAAAACACAGCATATCTTTTTTGTATACTCTCAAATAAGTTACTGTACACAAGCTGTCACTGGGACGGTACCTTTTCGAAAGGTACATGTTTGTACTTAAAGGGTCAATTTTGCTACCTTAAAGGGTACATATTAGTTCTTAAAGTGTACATATTTGAACCTATTAGGTACAAAAGTGTACCTTTTGAAAATGTTCCACCCCAGTGACAGCTTTTGGACCTTTATTTCTGAGAGTGTATTGAACAGTATTCCATTGAAAGGAATGGAAAATAATGTTTCGATTTTTACTTAAAAATAACTTAAAACGAAAATAAAGAAAAGAAAAGAAAAAAATGTATAATATATAAAAAATAAATAAAATACAATTCATAATATCTAAAAAAAATAAAATAAAAGGAAAGTAAATGAATTATTGGCACTGAAAGTCTGATAATCAATCATTTCAATCAATTGTTTTCTCCAAAATTCTATTTTTTAACTTCCTGTTAAACAGCACTCTACTCACATCCTGCCTGATACAAAAAAACACATTACTAAACCAGGTTTACAGTAAGTGTAATTTAATTAACATTAATTATGACACTGCTATTAATCACAACCCATAGAACAATTACAAAACCATTTCCCTTAAACATCTTAAACATTAAGCAATATCAGCTGAAGTGCATCGTATGAGTTTTCTTTTTGGAAAGGTTTACATATTACATACTGCAAGACCAGCTTACATTTCATTTAAAATAATAATAAAAAAGAACAATAGAAAAACCAAGCAAAACCTTACCGTTTTAAAAATAAAATCCTGTATATAAAAGGATCTGATGCTGATGAAGACTGGCAGGATGAGCTAGATCCTATTTATCACTCTTTCCCTTTCGTACTCTGTGTTCATGGGAATGAGTCTTCATGAAGAAAATCAGTTTCAAAACAAACATACATTTCAGAAACACAAACCTTTTATAATGGAGCCTTGCCTCTGTCTCCCCCCACTAACTTCATTGTCCATATGTTCTTGTCTTTTGGTTTTATTATATGTTACATTCTGCGGAATTAGATAGAAGGAAGTTCAATTTTTTTTTTCTTGTAAAGAAATGAAATGGTATATGCAGGAAAATGGGCTGAAATTACCGCATTACCAGGAAGTACCAGACTTTGTTGTGTTTAAGTCAAAAGGGAATTTAATATAAGTTCTCAAAAAAAAAATCAGCTTATATACAGCATGCATTATTACATTAAAATTATACAATTACTATTCCGCTTATTACACGGCCACTTGGCACATAAGGATAAAAACTGGACATGAATATGAATTTGAAACATTTTATGTGTTAATTTGTTTTAAATTAACATTTTATCCTTCCGCGAAACGAAATAGTATCACGTGACTAACATTCAAAAGTTAGTAAGACAATTTATAACATCTACACACGAATATATAATAACGGATGCATTTTAGCTATTTACGTTACAAGTATTAAATTGCACCTTATGTTGTCCAGTATTTGTCACAAGATGGCGCCAAACGGTAATCTTTGTTGGCGCGGTGGGATTTTAAACATACAAGTAGTACTGGCTATGCGTTATTACTTATTACTTTGGAGCGGTTATTATTCGAAAAGATCGAACCTGCAAATGTCTCAACTGACCAATCAGAATCAAGCATTCCAGAGAGCTTAGTAATAAATATATTTATTATCTTATATGGGGCATTTGAATGCTTGAATCTGATTGGCTGACAAACATTCGAAGGTGTGCAATTATTTTCAAGGAACCGCACGGTGAACATAGTTTCAGGCAGCTTATCGACCGCATTACACGTTCCATTTCACTTCTCCAAATGGTTTATATTATTTCAAAGGTCTTAAAACAACAAAATTGCTTAAAACCAACAATGGCACTGGTCAAACAAATAAATATACTAATCAATATGATAAAAAAACAGCATCTCATTTCCATGTTTTGACACATTAAGTGGTCTCCCAAACCGTTATAAGAATTACTGAATTTGGGGGCTAGATGGGTTTGGGGGGCACAACTAATGACAAAAAAATGACAAGAGTTGTCTGGCAGAGACCATTCTTCATTCAAGATTCAACATTTACATAAACAGCAAACAAATAAAGTGCTTAGTATGTCCAATGAAACTGTGTTTGAACAGTGTCCACAAAAAGCTAGAAAATCCCTAGTATTCCCTAGTAAATCCCTAGATTGTGTAGGGTCTTATAGTGTATGTGTGTGCATCTGGATCCAGCGATCTGTCCACGGAGCTCATCTAGGTGTTTCGATGAGGATCAACTATCAGAAACAGTTTAATTTGTGGTAATAACGTTAGAAAGGACTGTAGTTTAGTATACCAGTGCTGCCATCTACTGGAAATCAAACACTTTTCATTAAAAAAAGGTTAATTGCGAATAATTGAATAACAAATAATTTTACAAATGTAATGTTAGTTCATTGTTAGTTTAAGTTCAACCTGTCCTCCAACTAATTCACTTGTGTGAGTCATTTGTAGCTCAGTTTATAGAGCGATGCGTTAGAAATTAAGACGGGATCATCCAATCATGGGTTTGAATTTAGAGAAGGCATGTATTCATGAAACCCTTTGAGTCATGTTTTTGCATAATTTTTGTAACGGGTAGGTTTAGGGGCGGGGTTGTGTGGTCGTAAAAATTATTTGGCATGTTTCCAATAAAAATATAAAAAACAAGACAAAGCTATGCTGTTACTGTGTGAATGTTTGAACACACTGATTATTGGGGGAATGGGCAGTGAGGTAAGGGGGCAATAGGGAAAATCTCACCTAGGGTAGCAAATTGGCCAGGGCCGTCCCTGGGTGTAAGACATAGCCTAATGAATTGATCGCAAGTGGTGTTTGGCCTGATGCAATGGGTAGCCTAGATAAGATAAATTAAATAAATTTTCAGCGTGACAAATTGGAGGAATGGCGTGAGAGTGAATGAAGAAAGTCAAATGCGTGTCCCGGGCTCATTGCGCGAGAGTTGGCAGCCCTGGTGACGTGACTGAAAATTATAGTTAGCGCAAAGTTACTCTGATGACTTCATCCTTAACATCAACTTAAAAACAACTTGACTTCTCACAAGTGAGGTAAATTAACACTCGTTACCACATCTCCCTCTCTCTCTCTTTCTCACACACAAACACAGAGTTAATAAGCTTTCATTAAAGGGTCTAAAATTACGTTTTGGAATTAACATAGGAGGTGTTGCATGAGATGCGGAAGATATAATACTACTCACAATGGTGTTTTAAGTACACAAACCCATGCCTCAAAGTGTGACAACTGTGGGCCTACAAACGGAATAATTTACTCTGGGCCATTGAATTATTAGAAAAGATGATGCTTCGCGTCATGACCGCACCACCACCTAGGGTGTGCATTCTTTTTCTAATAATTCAATGGTCCATCATCAATTACAGTATTCCTTATTTATTATTAGTGCTGTCAAACAATAATCGCATCCAACATAAAAGTTTTCATTTACATATGTGCCGTGTCCAACGTGTATTTGACAAACACATGTATTTCATTGTAACATATCCCCTAATTTCCATATTCCCTCGTAATTTTGTATTATGCAATGCAAGGTTTGATTTTTTTTTAAATAAACGGTCAAAAGGATTAACAATGCAGATTAAATTGTCTTCTTTGATTTGGGGGGGATATAAATATACTTAGATATATATTTAGCTTGCACTGTTTGTACAAAGGCCTCCTAGCAAAGTGCAGTCTTAAAAGCTCTTATTTTCTTCAACCACAAATGTGTTATTTTAGGATATTTCTGGCCTGTAGCCCAGTGAGAGGCACGTGACAGGTTGTGGTTAATGTCTCGAGCTCCGTGTTCAAAACATTCTGAGAACTGTGCAGTGAGAGCTGTGTTTATCCGTCTTTCTGCTCTTCTTCTGAACTCTGCAGCTGCTTTTGTGCAGAGCAACATCTCTGTTTTCACCAGCTTTACACAGTTTTGAAATAAACAGAAACAGGTGCAAAAGGGGAAATCCCTGCATGAGAACAGCCATTTCCTCTTAAACAAAGAGCTAATATTCATTGATCCTCCAACTCATAACATTTGACCTACTATTCTCTTTTACACACATACAGTACAAACATACAGTATCTGTATAACTCATTTGCATGTTGCATTGGCAACAGTTACTGTTATATCACACAATATGCTTAATATATTTTTATGAGATCAGTTTTAATCACCTAAAAATGGAAATTATACAATTAATGATTCACTCGAATGTCGATCCAAATCTGAAAAATCTTTGTTCATCTCCAAAGCTCAAATTAAGATATTTTTTTTATGCAATCCGAGAGCTCTCTGATCGTACATAGGCAGCAAGGGTCCTTCCACAAACAAGGCCCAGAAAAGAATAAGGACATTAAAATAGTCCATTAGACATCACTGATTCAGTCTTAATTTTCTGAAGCTACAAAATTGGTGAGTAATTAATGACATAATTTTAATTTTTTGGTGAACTATCCCTTTAAAGTGGCAGAAAATGCTATACCTGTCCAATAGAAGAGAAAAATAAATACAAATTAGTGCAAATGCTTTAAAGCTGATTATGGTAACTTTTTGTCATATTTTCACAAATATGAAAAATGTTTGGGGTTTTTTTCTATTTGTTTTTCTGTGGAACACAGTTTTATAATATGACCACTGTTTCATGCAATTACATTGGAGTCATCCGACTTAAGGAAAAATATTTAATTTATGTGGTATATTTAAAGTCTTATAAACATCCTTAAATTGTCATTTACTAATATTCCCCTCCAGTAATCGCTGGGTCACTGAGTTATAATGTAAGAAGTAGATCAGTCAGCTTTGTGAATGTATCATTAAGACTGGTTTCATGAATTATATCATTGAAAATGAATGAGACATCACTACATTACTTGAAGGATGGAATCAGAGAGAGGTAATTTTAGCTTCATCAACAATTACTCCTTAAGTAAAAATTTATGTTTTTTCAGTAAAAACATACATTGTTGACATACATTGTCATTATACAGTTTTTTCTCAAGCACAAAGTTAAAAAAAATGTTGAAGAAAGTGAGAGATCTTCAAGTTCTTCAAAAGTTGGGTTCCACAAAATAAATAAAAACAGTTTAACGCAACAAGAAGTAAATGATGAAATCTAGAATTGCTAGAATTTTTCTTTAAAGGGTTAGTTCACCCCAAAATGAAAATTCTGTCATTAATTACTCACCCACCCTTCCAAACCTATGAGACCTTCATTCCTCTTCAGAACACAAATTAAGATAATTTTGATGGACTCAGAGAGCCATCTGACCCTCCATAGACAGTAACACAACTGAAAGGATCCCAGATCCAGGAACATAGTAAAAACACCAGTAGAAAAGTCCATGTGACATCAGTGGCTTTACTCAACCATTCTTCTTCCATTACGTCTTCCGTATCACAATGCAACACATGTATGTATTCTGTGGTATACAAAGCGTACATATGCCTTGTGATATTCTCTAAAATGGTGGAAGACATAAATAAGGGGAGAGGAATGTATTCTCGTAGCTGTCACAATCAGCTGATGTGCCAGTCCAGCTCTGGATGGCACTTCAGCTATTCATGAACTTTATTAGTCTTACGCGCCGTTGTGATCTTTGTTGTGTTTTATTGTGCCATGTGCTCTGTTTATTTATCTGTCAGCTTCCTCATGTCTCTCATTTGTAACTCCGCCCTCGTCATTTGCGTTCACTCTCTTCGAACCCTTTGTCCAGGTGTGTTTTTATTAGTAGTGATTATAAATTCACTCCCCATGTCTTGATTGTTTGTCGGATGTTAACATTTCTTGTCGGTTTGTACACTCTGCGTAATTCATCGCTTGTCCTTGTTTCCTTGTTTTGTTTTTGAAATAAATGTCAAGTTTATATTGGATTCCTGCCTCAGTGTTCTCCTTGCTCGCAAGGGAGCGCGAGCGCGAGTATCACGAGCTCTCATCGTGACAGTAGCGTTACAAGTTGAGCTACTGTTGTCACATGGACTGTTTTACCGATATTTTTATACGTTTCTGGATCTGAGATAATTTTTGCTGTCTATGGAGGTTGAGGTGGCTCTATAATTTCATCAAAAATATTTAATATTAATTTGTGTTTCAAAGATGAACGAGAAGGTCGTACGGGTTTGAAACGAGACTAAGGGGGAGTAATTAATGATAGAATTTTCATTTTTTAGTGAACTTACCCTTTAAGTCTTACATGTTCCAGATTTAAGCTATCTCAAAAAAATGTTTAGTCAATGCTCATTTCTGGCAAGTCAGATTTCACTTTTTAAATTAGTGAATGGATGAATAAATTATTTACACATAAACAAATAATCTTACAGAAGCCCCTGTTGAATTAAAGGGTATTTTATTGCATTCTAAGAGAGGAAGTCCAAAAATGGACTGTGGTTAATGTATCTGTTGCTTAATGCCCACCAACATACTGTATTTCACCCAAAGAACTGCAGGGGGCAGTATGAACTACATGCATATTTATGCAAAACCGATCCTCCCCCACAAAGTGTGTACTGTAATGAAAGAGAATGCAAAACCTCATTCCATCTGATTCATAACCAGACAGGTGACATTAAACTAGATGACAAATGTAGGTGTATATAAGAAGACGTGGTGTAGACATGCTGTAGCATACTTCACATTTACCAGAACAGAAAACATTCTATTTTCAAATTAAATCATTGTAGCCACTTGTCCTTGAATCACCTTAGAGTTTTTAAATGAAAAAGGAGCCTCAGTCTTAGCTTGACTGAAAGAAATGCCGTCACCACTAAAACAAACTACCCAATGAGCTAAAGAAGCAATCAGGATATACAATGGTAGTCAGGTGAAAATCAAGCACCATTGTAAAAAGGGTGGGCCTTTTACAAAATGTCAAAAAAAGAGAATGAAGACAGACCAGTTTAGAAAACATTAGCTTTGCCCGGTCAACATATGTACACAGGGTTAGTTCGCGACACAGAAAGCTAGCACTGTATCAGAAAAAAAATATACTTGTATCTCTGAGTAAAAAAGAATATTGTAAAAAGGTAAATTGTAGAAGAAAAAAAAGTACAGCTGCTCTCAGGAAAAGGCATCATGGGTAAGAAACTCAATTTGTCAGAAAGTGGTTATTGCTGTTCAGAAATAAGGTATTTTTTAGATTTTAGCAGTTAGCACTTAGCATTCACAACTAGCAACAGTTGTGAAAAACATTTGCTGGTTACGTTTTGAAACTGGAATGCTGGTTTGAGCTGGTTTAAGCTGGTCCTTTGATGGTTCTTAGCTGGTCATGTGCTGGTCAAGACTGTGTCACATAAAAACAAACAAAATGGCAGCAGCCAGTTACAAGTAACATTATATCCCTGCTAAAAAAAAAAAAAAATGAAAAAAACTCAATAGAAGCCCAAAGCACAATAGAAAGCGTAATGGGTATAATGGTAACTGTATTGGTTTCAATGGAAAGTAATGGCGTCTACTGGTATGTGATTGATTCTGGGACGTTAAATCCTATTTTTTTAATTATTGTTTGATAAGTCATTATTTTAAAACATTCTTTTAAAAACTGTTACATGGTGTGCTTTCCTTGTTCTTTGATACTGTATTTAATTTATTTTCTTCATTCTTCTTTTTACTTAAAGCGGATAAATAACACTAAATACAGGCTTAATAGAAAGTGTTACCAAATACTTTTTGTATGCAAAGCGCACTTATGACTAAAGGTCGCCATACACATATGACATATTAGTCTCTTCAGTCGCAGTATAAAGCTCACAACCTCTTCTTAGAAAGAAGTCTTCTTGGGTGACAGATTTCCTGTTATGCAATATATTTGATGGAATATGGATCTTGACTCATTTGTCATGATCTGATTCTAATTTCAAGAAAAAATATGTAGTTATTTGGTTAGATTTATTTGCTTTGTATATTAAATTTTAGCATGAATATTTTCATTTTTGTTTCGATGATGAACAATGGTCGTACGGGTTGGGAAAAACATGAAGGTGAGTCATTAATGACAGAATTCTTCTTTTTGAAATGACCATGTTTTTTATGGCCAAATTTGTCTTTTATAAAAGTCCACGATTTGGTCGCAGTTAGATAAAATAAGTAATTTTTATAATTTATGTTTATGGTTCTTAACATTTCTTCCGAAGTGCAATGGTATGAGAAAAACATTAGAGTACGTACAGATCTATACATTGTATTCTTACCAGAAATTGTAGAATACCTACCCCAGTCTCAAGTGAGATTGTACGAATTTGTACCTATTAGCACAAATTTGACACCTTGTACAAATACATACGAATTGATGTTGAGACTATGTTGGACCACCAAGTTCCTTTGGGACACTCTTTTCAACATACTACAATTTGACAAACAAATTCTACAAATTTATGAAATATGAGCTGGATTGTAGCATAAATCCTTAAGTCCAACAAGAGTCCAACATTAGTACTCAGTTTCTTTGGTTTGAAATGAGTCTGTGCAGTCTGTGTGTGTACTTTAAAAGTCTGTGATGGCATTATGCAGTTTCTACATATACTTTGAGCTGATTATTTGATTGGATCTTTCAGATGACTCCACATCAGTCTCAATTGGGATAGCTGTGGCATTTGGGATACTGGGATTGTTCGTGCTGATCTGTTTGGTGCAGATCTGCATCAAGAAAATCAAATGTTGCAAGCGCAAAAGTAAGCAGCATCGTAATTTCTTAATAACAAACCAGCATTCATCCAATTCTTTGAACTAACAGTACACATTGAGGATTTTATTTTTCTTGTCTTTGACAGAGCCAGTGAAAGACACAATTTTAAAGTAAGTAATGGCCCTCTAATATCCGTTTGTGTTTATCATTTTCATCATTGCTTATTTCAACTGTGTGTATCTGTACAGGAAAGTTGGGATTAAGAAATTATCACCTCCGTTTTCAATCAGCAGAATCGTTGACAAGAAATAACGGCCATCACTGCTCATATGACATTCTCTTAGTGTCTATAAATAGTGTACATACACCCATCATTTTTTCTTTTTCTTTTTGATTTTACAACACCTGTAACCAACTATTTGCACATTCTGTCAAAATCTGTCTATTTATTATTGTTGTTTAGTTCTGTGAAAAGTGTGAATCACATTTCTGAGGTAAAGGTGATGGCGATGTTAGGGAAGATGATGATTCATAACAGATTAAAATTGTTTTCCCACAGCTAGGCAGTAACTGCACACCTTTGTTGCTTTTTTCGATCACTCCTCTTGTTGCTTTTCTCATTCTCTGACATTCTCTGAATTATGTCACTGTTTCAGTGTCACCACAAAAACACAGTGAAGCCTTCTTCTAAAGCCAAACCATTTTCCAAGTAAAAAAAGATGTCAATGGTCACCATATACACTGCTGAAATATTAGCCTCTTCGGTCACAATAGAATGAACAAATCACATTCATTTTGATTTATAAAGAAGTCCTCTCAGATGATATTTTTTACTTTTAAGCAAAATATATGAGATGAAATATGAATGACTAACATATCATTATGTCTGAAAATGTGGTCTTTGGTCGAAACTGGTCAGACTTTTTAGCCTAATTCATTTTCCTTTATATGTGTTTGTTGAGACTTCGAGTATTATGCTATTAGTTTTTGAAATGTTATTTTTCAATTCAAATTCCAGTCTCATTTTTCTGTTAATGTTATTAAAAAAGGACCCCATTGAACATTTTTTTGTCGTGGTTGCTGTTCCTCTTAGTTTTCTGTTTATTACCTCTGTTTTTTGTTTTTTTATGGCAGCATCTCATAGCAGCACACAAAACCGCAAACTAGACAGATCATTATTAGCTATTTAACTCATGCAGCTTATGGAAACATTTATAGAGGCTAGGTGTTTCCTGAGCTGGTAAGCAACACGTAAAGCACTGCGGTCTGTAGGAAGTGAGAGTCAACAGTTAACATTTGAGGTTCAACAGCCTTTGAGACCAGGCCTGGCAGAAACATCTGCACGTCATGCATCTGCTCATGCAAGCCCCAAAGGATGATTGAAAAAAAGTAAAAAGAGAGAGGAAAAAAAAAGGTTAAACCTCACAGACACTGAAATGCTACAATGACTTGACAACTTTAATTAAAACTTGATAAAAAAAATCTGTCATGATGTATTCACCCTCATGACATTCAAAACAAAGTCAGACTTTACTCACCTACTCGCCATATATATATATACATATACAGTAGTCAACATTTGAAGTGGATCAAATCCTTTCTTCAAAGTTGTCCTAAAATCACAAACAATACATATTCTTGTCTTACGACAACTTTGATGAAAGGTTTTGATCCACCTGGAATATTGACTACTGTATATACACACATTTTTCCTAAGTTGTGCATCTTGCACTATTGTTCATGTAGACTTTATACTCTCTTTGTGGTCCATGGAAAAAAATAACAGCATGTGGGTTTAGAGTGACATGAAGGTGAGTAACCGATTTATTTTCCATTGACTGCGGGTTTTCTCTTAAGTAATCATGAAAGACATCATGACATGCGTAAGAAGATTTGTTCATCCCATGTCATTTATTTTTGTATTATTCCACTGCTGAGATTGACATGTCCCTGGGTCAACATGTTTGCTGACCCTGGAACAACATTGTGATCAGCCAATCAGATTTGAAGAATCAGTTTATAGTTTTTGTGAAGTTTAGGCTTGCAATCAGTGCTTGGTGCTTGTCCAGCAGTGACAATTTAGGTAAGGTTAGGTTTAGGTGTAGAGATATGGTCCAAACTAACATTTTGGATTAAAATGTTGTTCCAGGGTCAACTAAATATGTTTACCCAGGGCCACGCTGAACTCTGGACATGCTTATTCCACACGCATATGACCATGTTAATGCATTTGGTCTTGGCGGAATAGATCTAGCTGTGCTGAGAGTATTAAGAGGTACTGCTGAGGCAAAAAATAGCATATATACAGTGCATAAAATTATAAATGATTGGACAGCACGATTTTTGCAAAGGTGTGTCTTAGGCTGGCCACAATAAAGGGCCCCTCTAAAATGTGCAAAGTCAGAATTTTAAAGTCAGAATTGCAAGATATAAAGTTGCAAGTACATGAAAAAATTAATTGTGTGATACAGTCACAATTCTGACTCACATTTGCGAGTTATAAAGTCCAATTTTAAATGGGGAAAAAGATGGATGTGTTCTCAAAATTGCAACTTTATATGTCAAAATTCTGACTTTACAACTCACAAGTACGAGTTTATTGTAGGGGTGAAAGGGTGTGTTTGCAGATGGCATGCAATAAAACAATCGGAGCTGAATCTGGGAATCTTCAAAGACAATAAACAGTCACCCCCCCTGACCTAGTCACCCACTTTACGGCCCCCTGAGCTCCCCACCTCGCAATCTCACATTCCTCTCCTTAAGAGTCTGCATGGAAAATCACTAAGGTACGAGTGTCATATCTTGTGAAAATATTGTTTTTCCCTCATGTTTGATGTCATTCTAAAGGTCTTGGTGCGATTGGTAAAATGGTCTCAATTTCACAGTAGTCATTTAAATTGTCAAAAAGATTGAAAACTTTTACAGAATTGAGTTCGCTACGAAGGGGAGTGGTCTCCCCTAAAGGACAGATGGTACTCCAGGTCTCGCATGTAGCAGCGTGTTTTCTCTGACAGTCAGGTATGCATTTGCTATTCTTAGATATATCCTTGATGTATTGAGGCGATGCATTATTCTAAATTTAAATTGAATTGGATTCCCATTGTTTAATTGTTTAATTGGCTTGATATAACTTTACCTGACGAATAAATTTAACATTATTTCTTGATTCATTCTAGACTGCTGAAATCTTTGTCACTAGTAGGGTGTGAGGAGGCTTTGGCGCGCATAAATATTACGGCCAGGATATGCAAACTGGGGGCACGGGAAACAGGAGCAGTAGGCACATTTTTATCTGAAAACCCCCTGATTTCTGATATCACTGAAATTGACACGTTGGGCATGGATAAGGACTATGTACACTATGTTTTTGGCAAAAGCGAGCAGTAGGCAGCTGGCAATTAACATATTAGCTTCCCTCCAACCTCTGAGAAATTATCAAGCTGGCGAGATTTGTGTTACGGGATGGCGATTCGGCCAACGTCAGACCCAGACGGCTTTAGGTCCCACAAGGAACGAATATCAGAAAGTATAGCATATCTAGAAGAATCAGAGCTCTAAATTAAGATAACTAAATTCACATTTCTGAGAAAAAAGTTCATAGTTCTGAGATAAAAAAGTCATTGTTGAATACACTTATTAGGTTATTTCATTGGCTACTCCTTTATGTAGCCATGGCTTCCAGCTTACTTCCTCTGTCTTGCTCCTAATCCTCTTCGCTGCCCTCCTCCCAAGGCACAGTCAGCTCAATTAAAATTATTTTATGATCTTTTGCTGACCACAAGACTATATCTGGGTGAAGAGCTGTATAGACCAATACTGGGAACTGAAGCTTCCTTCCAACGTCTACTCCCAGGAGTCTGCGACCTGCAGCAAGTTTGATTTTACCAATACCCTAGATGTGAAAGGTCTGGCTCCCTCCTTGATGAATGTGATGGTTTCCTTGCCTATGCCACCTATTTTCTTATTGCACCTCTCTTGCTCTAATGTATCAGCAAAGGACAAAAGCACCTTGTCATGGCGCCACCTATACCGACCTTGGATTGAAGATGTTTACACCCTGGCAATATGCTCGGATTTCTAACTGGGCTATACCTCGCCTGCTTGCACCACTAGCCTTCCCGAACTGTTGGAAATGCATCGACCCTAGGCCTTGATATCCTATGCAGGTGTTGCCTATGATGTCACGCAACTTCATTGAGCTTTCTGCTTGTTCAATTAGCCGTCTATTTACAGCCTTATCTTGTTCTAACACCTGCTTGCTTCACCAAGGCATCCTTAGAATCTCTCAAACTCATTGTGACTCTACATTTCGCCACCTTGAACTTCTCCTCAACAGATCACAGAGGGAGTTGCAGTTGTCCTGATCGAATGTCGAGGTCACTTTGAACCACTTTTCCAAGCACTTTATTGACTAACAGATGGAATGACATCACCCTTCCTGATGACCAGACTTCTGGACTTCCTGGCCTTAAATAATAACAATAATATATATTTATTTTTTTTATTTAGTGGCAGAAAAGAGCTTCCATACCCATCCGCCAACGTAATTTAATGGCACAGCTTGCTATTGTTTGTGCACTCTCGACTTTACAACTTTGTATATTTTGTATAAACTGTATGTTTATTTGAAACTATATGTATCCTCAGGTGAAATAATGAATTATGTTATTATGAATTATTTGCACTTTGGGCAATTGGGTTAACTTGATAATGGCCTGATAAAAGTTTGAGTGAATAGTGACATTCTAATTGTGTGTAGTTGCATTTTACAGTATATATTTAAATACACCCTTACTAAAAAAAAAACAATAGAAGAAGCCCAATAGAAACCATCACAGAAATTCTAATGGTTTCCAATAAAATACCACCATGAAACATTAGCTTTTTCCAGTAAAACGATTACAAAATTCATTTTTCCAGTGCGTTTTGGGCATTTTTTCAATAGGATTTCATGTTCCACCAACAGAATCCATCACATACCAATAGACACTGTTCAACAACAATTGTTCTTTTTTCACCAAGCTGCTTGGCAATTGCCCTGTAGCCCTTTCCAGCTTAGTGAAGGTCTATAATTTTGTCGCTTGTGTTTTTTAACAGCTCTTTGGTTTCGCCCATGTTGCTACATAGACTTTGGCTGAGTGTGGCATTCATAGGTGTCTTTATGACAGCTAACGACCTCAAACAGGAGCTACAAATTTAGAATCATAAGCAGAGTGTAGCTGGACTATTTAAAAGCAAAATAACAGGCTTTTGAGGTTCAGAAATCTGGCTGATAAGCAAGTTATCAAATACTTATTTGACAGAGTAATTCCCAAATAAACTGTTAAAAAAAATCATACAATGTGATTTCCAGATTTTTCTTTTCAGATTCTGTCTGGAAATGAACCTATTCTGAAAATTGTAGACCCATCCATGGTTTCTAAGTAAGACAACTTGCAAAATTACAGGATAATTAAATACTTATTTATCTCAGTGTATGTATAATGTCTTTTTTTTCAGTTACTGCAAAACTACAGCTAAAGAAAACCACATTTCTCATCAGTTCTTCCTACTAACTTCCTCTCTGATACTCAGCACGAGACATGCATCAGTCCAAGTAAATGTCAAGATGCTTTGAATTTAAAACAAAAGCTGTGAAACTGAAGTTTATCGTCATGATTAGTTTCTTTGATGACCCATTAAAAGTTAATAACAGTATGGAAGTGTGTAGTCGGTTGTTATCTATTACCTAAATAGTAGGGTGGGGCAAACCCTGAGATGATACACTCAAAATCTCTCCGTTCAGTGTCGGTCATGTGTGGCAGATACTATCTGTGAGGGCGGCAAAGAAGCTGGGAAACCGCAGTCATGACTAAGTTGATAGCAGTTTTTTGTATGGGGGAGTGAGATGTCAGCTTAACCCACAAAAACTCCACGATTTCCCCATTTTCTTCTAACCTGTAGGCACATTTTCTTTAAAGGGTGACACAGATAAACAAATGCACTGTCTGTGGAGTTCACTAGATGAGAAGATTAGGATTTCTGCTACTGTAGAATTTCCAGAGACCTAGTTAGTTTTAGATCTTAAGATCATAGTTCTAGTTGTTTTTTTTTGTTTTTTTTGTTATTCTCCAATTGGGTAGCTATAGTACATAATTATCACAGATGTTTTGAGGTGTGACATCAAATATAGAAGACAGGAAGTAAATTCTAAAGCACTTCCTGTTTTTTGTCATCTTTATGTTATTCTGTGGAACTTCGATTTAATGTATTTATGTGATTGGTACAGTAACAATGCACATTTAAGGATTTAGACAAAATTACTTATGATCATATTTAGTTTCAGTAGGTTTTTTTCTAACAAAGTTTTGGAAATCATGAGTGTTGAATAATGAGTGTATGAGTATCACACTGCAAAGACTTCTCAATCTTGCAGGTTTGCATACAACATCAAAAAGTTTAGGCCCTTTGCATTGGGGCATGCTGCACAACTTCTTGTGTAGATCCTTGTAATTTCTAGGTTTGACTACTGCAATGCTCTTCTGGCTGCACTTCCTTCAAGCACAATGAAACCTATACAAATGATTTATAATTCAGCGGCACAACTGGTCTTTAACAAGCCCAAAAGAGCCTATATTACCCCTTTCTTTATCCCCTTGTACTGGTGACCAGTTGCAGCTTTAATCAAATTCAAGACATTGACGAACAGCCACAGGCTGAGCATCTATCTACCTCTAGTCACTATTACAAATCTACATCCACTCCAGAAGTCTGAGATCCACTAGTAAGAAACGTCTCATGGTACCATCAAAAAGAGGCTTAAAATCACTTTCCAGATCATTCTCACTCATGGAGTGATTTTCCCACTCCTATCCAGACATTGAATCCCTGACAATTTTCAAGCAACAGCTAAAAACTCTTTCAACACTACTTGACTGCATCCTAAATTAAAAAAAGGCTTTCTCTTTATTTATTGATGTGTCTGTTTACCTTAATAAGTTGCTTGAGAGAGTATTTTATTCTATTGACATATTTTACAATTTGACCAGTAAATAATTATTTGTTTGTCAATGCTTATTACTAGGTATGTAGAGCTGAAAAGCTATTGTAATTGTTAGAATGGCCAAGACTATTGAGCCTTTAGCTTGTCTGAATCGAAGTGGTAAAAGGAGGTCTTGCAGAGGTGGTTGATATGGGATTCAAAGGTAAGTTGAGGGTCCATTTTTACACCAAGATTAGTAACTATTGATGAGAGAGTGATATTGGAACCAGAAAAGGTGATGGTGATTATATGGGTGATGATTTGACTTGGTGAGAAGTGCCAACCGGGATAGCTTCAGTTTTTGAGCTATTTAGTTGGAGGAAATTGTGTTCCATACATACCTTTCTCTCGTCCAGACAGATGGTAAGTTGTGATGAGGATGATGGTGATGATGAGGATGGGGTTGCAGCTGTGGCCTTTACATAGAGCTGAGTGTCATCGGTGGAGCAATGAAATGACAATCCATTGTTGCTGATGACCTGTCCAAGGGGAGAAAGGTAGAGGTTGAAAAGGATGGGACCAAGGACGAATCCCTGGGGAACACTGCAGGAAACTGTGTGTATGTTTGAAATGTTTGAGATGTATTCAGTCCTGTCAGTGAGACATGATTGGAACCAGCTGAGGGCAGTGTCAGTGAGTCCAATGGCGAAGTGGAGCCGATTTAGAAGGATGTTGTGGTCAACCATATAAAATGTTGCAGACAGGTCCAGGAGGATAAGGAGGGAAGGAGAACCAGCATCGGATGACATCAGGAGGCCATTTGTGACTCTTACTAGTGCAGTTTCTGTGCTGCGTGCAACCCGGAAACCAGACTGGAATTTTTCATAGAGATAATTGTTTTTTTAGTGGTTCTGAAGTTATATGGCAACTGCTTTCTCAAGCACTTTGGATATGAAGGGGAGATTGGAGATGGGTCTATAGTTTGAATGTACCTCTGGGACAAGATTGTGTTTTTTGAGAAGTGGTCTTATAGTGGCTTTTTTAAAGCAGGTGGAACATAACCAGTTTGGAGGGAGTGATTTATTACAGAGGTGATCAGAGGACTTAAGATGGGTTCTAGACGGATAGCTATGGAAAATTTAATCCGTGCACTTCTTTGGGGGATGAACTAGTTCTGAGGAGCTTCTGTTGAGGGAGCGCTGGAACTAGGATGGGCTGGAGAACCGGTTTGAGAGTAGGGGCCTCAGCAGAGGTGGGAAAACCCGGGAACAGATTTCGACATTGGGGCTAGGGATTTCTTGGAGTCTAGATAAATGCGCAGAAATTCAATGCATGTGCAGAGACCCAGTGTTTTCTCGTGGGCTATGGGGATCCCTAGGTCTTTGAAGACTTTCAGGACTTTTTTGCGGCGAGGAGGGTTTGGGAAGGTGACGATAATGAGAAAATCATTGAGGAGATGGATGAGGTGGTGGATCTGATAATTATTAGACAGAATCCAACAGATCGCTTCAGAGAGCATGTTGAAAATCTTGGGACTGCTTTTACTTCCAAAGGTGAGGTGGATTGCGAAATAGAATTGATTTAGTCATTGAATGCCGAAGAGGTGCCAAAAGTCAGGGGGGATGGGCATAACTTTAAATGCGGATGTTATGTCCACTTTTGCCATCCATGCTCCCCGGCTGACTTTTTTAATGATTTCAATGGCTTGGTCGATCATTTGATAGAGAAGGGAGAATTCCTCTAGAAGAATCAGGGTTTTAATCAGGAGGAAAGATCAATGATTAGGCGTTTCTTTCCTGAGAACTTTCAAGTGGCGATACCTATCGGGCTGATCCGAAAGGTACTGAAGGTAGGGGTGGGAGAGGGACAGATCATAAATGTGGCTTCTAATTCTTTTTTGATTAGAAGGTTCACTGAAACTGGATCGGTAGTGGCAGACTGCAGGTTGGGGCAAATATAAGATTGGGTGGGGATACTGGCAACTCTGGGGTGGAATCCATGCATTAGACCTGATAACAAATAATGGGAGAGGTTAGGATCAGGGTTTGTAGATATCTTTTCGTAAAAATCTTTGGTAA
Source organism: Enteromius treurensis (assembly GCA_032275025.1). Lineage (NCBI taxonomy): Eukaryota > Metazoa > Chordata > Actinopteri > Cypriniformes > Cyprinidae > Enteromius > Enteromius treurensis. The sequence continues at coordinate 2,029,754 of JAUCMU010000027.1, read as the reverse complement.
CATTTTATTTTAAGGGTCCAGAATAATGCATTAGTTAAGCATTCATTAATGGTTAATTTGTTCACAATTATGAATTAGTTGAGCAAAAACACACTAGTAATTAATGATTAACCGTACATTGTAAGGGCCTGAATTATGCATTAGTTACGCATAAATACTGTAAACTAGTAATTAATGATTAACTTGTTTACAATTATGCATCAGTTAAGCATGAACACACATATAACTAATGGTTACCGGAACATATAATAAGGGCATGTTAGCCGTTATTTAAAATTAATTAGTCTTTTTAAAAACAAACATTTATCAAACTTCCTTTATTAGTGTAATGATCTAGCTGGATGTGCCAGCTCAGCTCTCTGGATGGCACCCCAGCACCCCACAAACTCTTTGTGTTTCTGTCTCTGTTTTCATGCCTGGACTTGTTTCAATGAACTCATGTCTCCGCCCATCT
>JAUCMU010000027.1:2011001-2027362 GCA_032275025.1 Enteromius treurensis | reverse complement strand
AAAAAAATTTTTTATATATATATATATATATATATAAGGGGTGTAACGATACAACGTATCGTATCGAACCGTTCGGTACAAGGCTTTCGGTTCGGTACGCATATGAACTGAACGATTCAGAAAAACAAAAAAAAAGAAAGAGAATAAACTGTAAAATATAATGTTATCAGTGCTACGCTTAACAAGGCAGCGCAAACGACGGGACAGGCAACCCGCATCTGCTCCTCCCACCCCCAAACAGACGAAAACAGAAACACACACGTTACAAACTATCACCCGCGGCATTCAGGTAACGTTCAGGTAGCGTTGCTTCCTCCACCAATTTCAAAGCGCTCGCGTGTCTGTAGCGTCTGCTGTTACTGTTACTAGGCAACCATGAAAGTTACAAAATCATTTCTGCTTTGGATTTTAAACTGCGCGGCTCTGTTTAAAATGCATGTGAACGACCCCTAAGCCTTTGGTGACATATACATCATGAAATTAAATTGTGGATTTCTCCCCTGTCGAGATTTTTTGCTACCAATTTTGCTTCCGTATTTTGATGTACTTCTGAGAGAAACATAATGTTGTATGAGGAAAATAAAGGACGCGTTTTTTTTGTTTTTTTTTTACTGCAAATTGATTGAATGTAGTAAAGTTTTATTCTGAAATAGACACTGACAGTTGGAGGGGCGTGGTTAATGATGTCATGCACATGCCCAAACAGTCAATTTGATGTCATCAGAAAATGCCCATTTTTTAAAGGGGAGGAGCATTTTAAGATTTGGATTAGTATTGCGAAGGCAAACAATTTTTTGTGTGTGTGGATTAAATTACAAGGATGAATTGTTTAACGCAAAAATAGCAATGTGCGCTGACAAAATAAATCTAGTCATTTTGATTTAACATAGCCAAAGCAACCACACATGCACACTCTTGCATCCTCGAATTACCTTGTTGGTGAGTTCTGTATGCATGAATGCACTTTTTAATAAATATAGTTTATTACTATTTTTAACACTTTTTCCATCATTTCATCACATTCAACAGAACTCAATATTCAGAACATCAGTACATACATAAAATGTATATACGTACAATGAGTAAAATTGCATGTGTACGTACATGCTTATGTTCTTTATTGTCAGTGATGGCTCTACAAAAGAAAAAAACTTTCATTTAAAATGTTCTTCAGACTGCACTCCTAAGTGTAAAGGTTCAAATATTGTGTCATAGAAGTTCCCCAAAGAAATTTTCAGAAGAACAATGGTTTACTTTCTTTTTACTTTCAAAAAACTTTTTTTTTTCAAACGTTTTGTGCAGCTGAAAGGTTCCATGAATATTAAGGGAAGTTCAGGGAATTATCAAGAACTTATCATTGAACAACTTGAACAATCATCTGCAGCATTGCTTCAAAAACTCCTCCCTTTTTTTGAGAGTGTAACATAACACAGTCACTGTATCAATGGTGGGCGTGATACACAAGATTAGACTCTGCGTTATCATTATCATATTCTGAGTTTCTCACTCTTGGTCACTCAAGTATAAACTTGAATGTCTCCTCTGTGTTAGCATAGGGGCAAAATTATTCCCCGACATGTGCAGGAAGTCACAGAGGGGCAGTCCCACTTCTGACAACTTAGCGACACAGCCATAATTAGCATCTATATGAGAAATAAACGCCGGCTGGACAAACAGCAGATATGCTTGGTTCAGTGCTTTCACATTAATGTAAAGACTCATTTCACGTGCATGTCAGTTCTATGTCTCCTAATTTAAGAGGCAAAGTGTCCAGCTGGAAAGGTTCTTGTAAAAGTAGTGGGCAGCTTATGAAAAGCGCCGGCTCGCCACAGCTCTCGTCTGACTGGAGGGACAAATCTTCCAAACCGGATACATTCAATGACTGTAAAGGTGATTTTTTCAAATAGCTTGGTCTGTCGTTGTCATTATCAGTTATGAAAGTACAGCTGGTTTGCTCATGAGACAATGAATCACTGTCTGATAAAAGCTTCCTGGTTTTGCACCACATGCAAGTCTCTAAAGCAGAACACAAGCACGTCACATGACCAGAGCGATAGCCACCGCTAGGGCCCATGTGAGCATTTACGTCACATGGAATCTTGGCTTCACTTTCAGCATCAGCTGAAGGACTCTGACTACGATATCCATCCCCAACTATTACTATCTCAGACAGGAGGTCGCTGTCTGCTTCCTTGAGACTGTCAGAAGCATCCTGGTTTTCCATTCCCAAGCCGCTGTCCTCTTTTCTTTCCCTTTCATTAACTTCACCATCTAGAAAAGGGAGCTCTTCCAGACTTCTTCTTCCACTGCTGAGACTGTCTTCTGTGCCTGTCAGACTCCCACAGCCGCTGTCTTCCTGTCCCGTAAGTCCATCTGTGCCTTGATTCTTATTCGAAGGCTGCTGGCCAACACTCACTCCGCTGTCTGTACTCTCTCTTCTATCTTTGTCCTCCTCCAAAAGGTCCTTTTTCTCTTCAAATGCTATACTCTTTCCCACCATTTTGTTGCTAGTCAGGAGCCATCCCTTATCGGTGACAGTTTCCACTTGGATCAGTCCTACATTCATAGGGTTCCATCCATGAACAGCAGATTTCTGTTGGAAACACAAATTAGATACAAAAAATAATGACATTGTTTCAAATAGGTATTTTAAATTGTAATAATATTTGGTATTTTTTACTGCATTTTTATTATTAAATAAATGCAGTCTTCATGAGCATAAGGGACTTTTTTTAATCTGTATAGTATCTTTAAGTGTCAAAATAGTTTCATTGTGAATGTAACTTTGTTATCATATAAACTAAACATTGATATATATATATATATATATATATATATATATATATATAAAATCCCCAGCATTTCCCTTTTCTGCTGCTGTTCCTCGAAAGGAGAAGCGACACTTATGACATGGGTCAGTACTGAGCTTTGCTTCTTACACTCAATTCCTTTTTTAAGACTCTGAAACCAGCTTGCTCTAGAACTTTTGGTTTTGTTGAAACTGCATTTGTTTTAAAATCCCCAAGTTGACTCACCAAAACAGTGGGCATTTTACCAGGGCGTCTCAGGAAGAAACAGACTGCGAATATGAAGAAGGACATGACTCCAACTACTCCGATAATGGCCATGGAGATCATCAGGGACGCGTCTAACAAACAAGAGAAAGTGCTTTACATTTCACAAAGAAATTATTTTAGAAACTTACGTAGAAAATATCAAACCCCAACACAATGCTGGAAGTCCTTGAATAACCCTCAAGAGTTTTTTTTTTTTTTTTTTTTTTTTTGCTACATGCTACTTAAATACTGATTTGAATAGATTGCTCCTTCAAAAATGAAAATTTTCTCATTAATTATGCAGATGTTGTTTCAAACCAGTAAGACATTTGTTCATCTTTAGAACGCAAATTAAGATACTTTTTGATGAATTCCGAGAGCTCACTGACCGTCTCATAAACAAGAAAGGATCCTACCAAGGTCCAGAAACATACCAAAGTCCATGTGACAAAATGTGTTTAAGAAGCTACTTTTTGCATGCAAAGGAAACAAAAATAAATTACTTTATTCAACAATTCGCCTCCTCTGCGTCAACCCTGGCGCAATGTTGAAGAGTATCCACTGAATGTGAACAGCGTATTCTGTTCTGTGTCAGCACTACCAAATGGGTACATTGTTTTTGTTCAGATCAGTGCGTAAACAATGAAAGCAACATATCCGAGTGGTGGTGCTGACACAGAAAATAATACACCGTTTACGTTCAGTGAATATGCTTTAAAATGGTGCAAGGTTGACGCAGTGGAGACAAATGATTGAATTAAGTCATAATTGTTGTTTTCTTGGTGCACAAAAAGTATTTTCGTAGTTCCTTCAAATTACGGTTGACAATGTCCTTGCTGAACCTTGATCGTGGTAGTAACCTTGTTGTCTATGGAGGGTCAGAGAGCTGTTGGAAATTCATCAGAAATATCTTCATTTGTGTTACGAAGATGAACAAAGGTCTAAGGTGTTTGTAGGGTGAGTAGTTGACTTAATGACTTTTAATGAAAATTATGACTTCATTTTCATTTTTGGGTGAACTATCCATTTAATGTTTTGCTGGAATTATATAAAAACAGTATTTGAGAAACCTCTGTAAAAATAAAGGATAATTATTTGTTCCAATATCGTCCATGTGATTTACAAGTACCTGCTGATGGATATATGCAGCGTGGTAATGAGGTGTTGCTCACATCATTAGATGCCATTTCCACTTTCACATGGACACAATACTCCTGCCACAACGATAATGAAGTGAACTCCACCTCTCCATCTTCATCATCATCAGTTACTGTTAAAGCCTACATCAGAAAAAAAAAGAGAAACACTGGTTTAGAGATTGCAATGACATGCAGTATAACAAGTTAATTTATTGCAAACACACTTTGTCAACAACGAATTTGAGATAATCCACTAAAAACAAACCTGACTCTCCTGTCCTTTTGGGTACAAAATGGCAGAGTAAACTGATCCGTAGTCAAAAAGTTTATTTAGAAATGGCTTTCGGTAAATCTTAACCTTCACCGTTTTAGAGGAGGAAGACAGTTCAAACTCTGGAGCCAACAATTTGCCTAAAACATGAAAGGAAGATCACTATTAGCTATTGTACAAACGGTAGGAAAGTGAAATAGGATGTTCTTTATGCTTAAACAAATGTAGTATTAGCTGTGTTTTTTTTGATCAATTTTAGTCCTGCGAATACTTACTGTTATATAAACGAATCCGTTTTCCTGTTGACCAGGAAAAGATGTCGTTTCCATCAAACAGTCCAATCGTTATCATTAAAAATGGTTTGGATGTCAAGTTCCCAAGTTCACATCTAGTTTCTGTAGTCATGTTACACTCCCGCACAATGTCCCATTCATCATTAGGGTGCAAATATCTATCAAATAAAAGACAAGTAGATTAGCTTTGGAGTATTGTACATTTCATTCAAGCAAAAAGGTGGGCAAAAACTAAAATAATATTTACAGCAACTGAGAACATATGCATAGTTTTATACTGGTGGATAGTAAGGAAACATTTCTGCTTACTGTTTTGTCTTTACTTGATAAAGGGCATTTAGGGGGGCTCCTTCAGGTGGATCCCAGAGCACAGTTACGCTTCCCTCCCATATGTCTAACGTCACATTTAATTCGAGTGGCTCACCTGTAAAAAGAAAAAAAAAAGAGAGAGAGAAAAATAATCAGAATTATCGTCAGACTTTCCCATACAGTACTCTAAATCAATGCTCTTATCTTCCCAAAAGAGAAGTAGTTTATTTGCATTTGTTCCAGTCAAAGCTGAAGTCTCACGCTTGAGGTACAGTATTTTTCTGTGAATAAGTCGTGATCAGCTGTACTTTCCAGGTGTAGGTGACATGAAAACGCCTTTTAGGGGACATCTGCTTTGTCAAGCAAAAATCTTTCCAAAAAGAACTTACACAATGCTGTATAATACAATGTTTTGGTGAAGACGGGGGGTCAGCTAGTTGAGTAAAAAACACAATTACACAAACTGGTGTTTTCTTTAACTATTTTCTGTGGTGGTTTGAACAAGGAATAAAGATTGGTTTTAATATCTGACAGATATTCATTGCAGTCAGGGTTTCTGATCGATATCCTTGTCAAATAAAGAATTAAATCAATTAATTAACAAATATACTAACGCATCATCATATTCATTTTGAAAGGTTTCAAGGTCACTGGGGGAGGGGATGGGGGTGATTTGGCAAGGAATTTACATCACTCACGTCATCATCATCATCATCATCACAGTGACAGAAACTGGGGACTTCATGTCAAGCGCCCACTTGCACTTTGCACTACTGTGTTTCTTCAGTATTGCAGATACTATTCTTTTATGAATATGTCATATGTATATAACTATTTTATATTATTATCTAGTTAAATTCATTGTTATTGTCATATATAGAGAGAGAGAGAGAGAGTCACCGAGCAAAATTAAGAATAAGCTTAAACAAATTACATTGAAAATAAATAAATAAATGAATCTTACCCGCTATGTAAACTGGGACGTTTATTAACGCGACCAAAAAATAAATCCATGAAGTCCAGTCCATGTTCATGTTAGTTGACCATTATACTTGACATTAAATCCTGATTCCAGTCCAGTTCCACACAAAGACACACATTAAAACTCAGCATGCGCTGCTTCTGAAAACTAAATAACTGTTCTAACAGCACCGGTTCAATGTTCAGTTACCGTTCAGTTGCATACGCACGTCTCTCTCTCTGTCATGTGAATGTGAGGTTGAGTGGTTGACTAGCTCTCTATGTATTTGCACTGTGAACTTCCCCTCTCTCTGTTTAGCTTTAGTCACTCTTCCGTGATGGCAGATATTTCCCCCACTCTGAGAAAGTAATGTTTTCTCTCTCTCTCTCTCTCTCTCTCTCTCTCTCATGGTTATAAACATATCATCAAACGCAAACTGTAGCTATGTATGCGAACATATGTAGAAACAGAACATATGTTAAAAAAGTGTTAATTTATAAATATTATTCCCAATGTAAAGGGAAATACCAGCATACAAATTAAACAGGGAGAGTACCATAGTTATCACGTTGGTTCTTGGTATTTACAAAGGAATTTTTTGTTAGTAATAGCTCATTAAACTGTTACTATTTGTGATTTACACTTTTTCCCAAGCTATAAAAACTGGTATTTCTCAGTACTGAACTTTAGGTATGTTTGCATATCATCATATGTGACCACATGCACATGTGTGCATTAATAAATATTAGGGGTAATGTACGCACAGTGATTGCACATAATTTTTATGCATTTTTGCTCATCCGATTGACTATCTTTCACACATCTGTTGTTTGCAGAATTATATTTTCCGAGCACAGTCAATCAACTTTGACATTTGGTTGGGTGTGGTTGGAATTTGTAACCAAGTTCTGAGAAGATGGCCGAGTTGTTGTGTATATCATGATTTTCTATGCATTTTCAGGTTTTGTTACATTATTTTCCAATTATTTTAACTTTTTATATGTACGTATAATTACACTTTTAATGCACAAAATAAATACAAATACAAATATATATATATATGTGTGTGTGTGTTACTAGAGTATTAGTCAAAATAAAATAAAAACTTCAGTATGTTCAGTATGTCAATTCCAATATATTTTATTACTACATTGTTTTTTACTTAAAACATAATAAAGTAAATGTTTTTAATTTATAGTATATACAGTAGTACTACAACATACTTTAAAACATATTAAAATGATATAAAAACATTGTTGTATCAATTTCTGCTTTTGTACAATTGCTTTAAATTAAGGTATCAAACAATAAATCACTAAAAAGTAAATAAAATATATATTTGCACCAATGTTTAAACTCTCAGCATGATGTGATACAAAGTATATTAAAAGCAAATATATATATATATATATATATAATTTTTTTTTTTTTTTGCATTAACTTCCATTTATTTATTCTTTTATAAATTATGTCTATAATGTATTGCTCAGCAGAGAAGGACCTTTTGCATAAGGAAACTTTAAGTTTTACTCATTCAGTCTGCATGTTTCACTTTCCCATTAGATATAGAACTGAAAAACCATGTTGTAATCAATTCAGCACAAACCCACACCGTCAACCTAGAGACACATTTATAGTGAAACTGATAATCTAGAATCAGTTCCCTTTAAACATGTGAATCATTTTTCATTACATGAAAAGCAAATGCTGGTCCAAGATCAGTGTTCTTGCAAAAGAACTTTCACACACCTGATCAAAGGCTGAATCACATGAAACATGAAACAACAGGTCTGCACTGGGACAATTTGCAGCCAGACATATGACAACCCTGTTTTTAAATGATTTGTTCATTTAATTATGATCGTATTATAGCCAGTGTAAATTTTATTAAACATAATCATCTCATGCATGCTCAGCCACCATTTTTTTTTTTTTTTCAAATAAAATAATGAATGGTTTGGAAATTAAAAATGCATTTAAATAAATGACATATAAATAAATAAATAAATCGAGTGTTTGGATTATGGATTTTTTTGCTTGTTTGTTTATGTATGTATGTAAATAGGTCAAACTCAGGATGAATCACATACTGAAGATCCACAATATCTAGGGCATGTGTCTATATTTAGACTCAAAATGCACATACTACTCAGATCTCCCTCAAGAGTACAAATCACATCGAGAGAGATCATCACATGGGATCTCTGAGAAGGTTAACTAAATGAAGTTGAAATTTAACTCTGTTACTAGAACACCGATTGACCCAGCTTGAAATAATTTAATATAAGGGGCAGATTGTTGCCATGGCTGTTTGGAAGATCTCTGACCCTTCTTCTCGTTGTCTCACACACACACACACACACACACACATACAGCACTGAATTAATAATCTAGAAGTGTGAAAACCACACAAAAAGAAAATGGCACGCAGTTTCCAATTCAGCATATTCATGTAAGGACATATTCTGTCAAATACTTTTAAAATTAACCAAACATGTGTAACTAATATTTTGCAGCCTTTTAAACATTATCCAAAACTAATAAAACTTTAAATCTCTCTCTTTTTTTTTTTTTTTTATTAAAAAAATACATTATTTGGCGATTTCTATTTCATATTGTTGAAATGTTTTGCTTTAATTGGCCAGCCAACTTAAGGAAGTGTATTTGAATTTTGCTCATCACTGGGTTTCGTTTCATTTGGTAAAATGTGCTGGTTCTTTCAAATTAGTTTTATGGTGTTTTCATTGTTTCACTGCTGCTTTTTAAAAAAAAATAATTAAATGTCAAGCACAATAGAGTCTCCTTTTTATTTGGTGTTACTTTTTTTTGTGTGTGTGTTGGCATATTGTTGCCAAATGTTTCTTATTTAAAGGAATGTATGTCGAATGCATGTCGGAATTTATGCCAAAAAGTGACGCCCAAAGGCCCAAGCGTCAATTTGTGATAGGTTGGGAGTGAGAATGTGTTGTTCTGAGAGGTACAGGCAAGCTTGAGGCAAGGCAATGGCACACAGTGTCTTGTTCCCCTTCTCAGTGTTTGCATAAACAGCCTAAGACATTCAGAAGTGGATTTTCGACACTTGGTGTTGATGCTATGGGAAACCAATAGCATCTGTATCCCTTGCCTGCCTTACTAGGCTCTGAATATGCAAAATAACATGGGTATAGCACTAAATGATTTTGATATCAAGAGACAAGGGTAATTGATGGGTAATCATTTGCTCAAAGGATTCTTTCAAAATGCACATTAATTCAGAAACTATTTTCTAGGGCTGTCCTCCTAATAATTGACTAAATGTTAAATGTTAGCCATGTTTATACATGCACTGACCTGGATTTTTGTTGATTCGATCATAAATGGACAACGCTAAATACAGGTGTAAATGTTTTGAGCTTGTCAACTTGTGACTGCATATAAGGTGGTCAAAAACACATTAGATCAGATTGCTGTTAGACATGCATGTGAAAGTCACCTCTCTATGTATAAATAAATAGAGTTTTTGTCAGCGTTAAATTCGGTCTATAGAATAGATTACGCAGTCTTCATTACTTTAACCACTCAGATTACTTTAATTGAATAATGTGTAAAACTACTTGTTGTTGTCGTCATTATTAGTCTCATTTTGAATGTTCCTATTCCATCTAAGGAACCACCAGCACTTCCTCAGAAACTACTGTATCAAGGTCACCACTCTTTGGATGTTCCTTGGATGCAATGTTCCTTGCTCAAAGCACTCAATAGAGCCAAGACAACCTAAAAACAATCAAACAGTGCCCTCTTCTGGCCAGAAATATTGCTCTCACCAGTAATTAAAGGTTATTTCATTCACAGCAGTCCCATGCAGACAGACCTTTGACTAATAGAATTAAATATGGTCCATTTTGGTGCTTATACTGACCAAAAGTCCACCTACTTTAATAAAAGACCATTTCTGTGACATGTAAGTGACTATATAACTTTTTGTTTTATGTGTCATTTTGGGGCAATAAAAAAAAAAAAAATTCTAACAGTGGTAAACACACCACAATACTCTAGCACTGAAGTCATTGCAGATCAGCTACAGAAAATGGATCTCAGTTGGGCTGGACAAACTGTATTGATGATGAATGAGTTTGGGGAAATGGGAGGGAACTTTCTGCCAGGAATGGCTGTCACTTCCCCTTTGTCCTTTCCCAGAACTCTTGCGTTTGACAACGTTAACACTTTCCTATGTGTTTCCTCCTGACACATTGTTATTGTTGTAGTGTGTCATTTGCTGCCATAATGCTTTTTCAGGTCGATTTCCAGGTAGGTTTTTTGAAGCTTCTTGAAGACATTGCCACAGTTCTTCTGGATTTAATCTGTCTCAGTTTGTTCTGTTACTTCATGTCATTCCAGACAGACTAGATGATGATCAGATCAGATCACTGGCTGTTGTCAGAGTCCTTGTGCAGACAGTAATCTCACAGCATTATTACAATTAATGACAAAATTAATTTCTGGAAATTAAAACTGATATTTCACTACCACAAAAAAAGGAAAGAAATAACAATTTTAGTTTGTGAAAATAGTAGTTGCCTGAGAATTTTTCACAGTACTGTATACATACTGTGTGTGTGTGTGTGTGTATATATATATATATATATATATATATATAATTTTTTTAAATTTATTTATTTATTTTTTTTGGGCCATAAATTACTCAAAAACACCACATGCTCTCATGGCGACATCAGAAGGTCTGTATGTTAATGTCTGATTGATGGTCAGTTATGGTATTTAAACATTTAAATGTTCCCACTTTCCACCTTTCCTGGAACAAGGGATAAATTATTCTGTTCAGTTGTGTTTGATCAGGCTTGCTCTCACGAAAACCAGACATTGTTTTACTTTAGTAAAAGTGTAGTATGATTTGTTCGATTACCATTTGTATAACCACAGTTTTACAGTTTTGTAGTAAAATCATGGTTCATTTTCATAAGGGTGGAGCTGAACTTTGCCAGAAGTTAGATCTCCAGGTATAGAGTAACAGTATCCTGGTATAAAATCTCAAAGCAACCATTCTTTATTTGCCCAACAGCAGGCAGTGTAGAGTGAGGGACACTTCACTTCAATTCAATTCAAGTTATATAGCACTTTTATATGATACGCATCATGGCATAGCAGCTTTACATGAAATTAATTTCTAACAATGTTTTTATATGTTCGGACATCTCAGATCATTTAAGGGTTGAATATAGCCTTAAGCTTGTAAAATTCCTAATTACCACAGGATGTTAATCAGAGAAACAATGAGAGACATACAGTAATTACCGTAGCTGCTGTTACAGTTCATCCACGCGAAAACTGCTTGTTCAACCCAAGCTAAATAATAATAATGTGCATTTAATCAGATATAACTACAAATAGTATGAGAAGTACAAATATTATAAAATGTTAACGGTTGGCTAAAGAGATGTGTCTTTAGTCTAGATATAAACAGAGAGAGTGTGTCTGAACCCTGAAGATTATCTGGAAGGCTATTCCAGAGTTTTGGAGCAAAATGTTGAAATGAAACAGCTCCACCTCCTTTAGTGGAGTTTTGCTGTCCTAGGTATTATCAAAAGTTCAGAGTTTTGTGACCCTTTGGGGCTGGGTTGGATTGTACCGTGGTAGAAGACTAGATAGATATGCAAATCATTAAGCTAAATCATTAAGGGCCTTATAGATGAGTAATAATATTTTGTAACTGATGCGGAACTTAGCCAGTGCAGAGATTGTAAAATTGGAGTAATATGATCATATTTTCTTGACCGGGCTTTTCTTGACACTTAAAAAATAAACAAAAAAAGAAAACTTCTCAGCTCATTCACAATCAATAAGAATGCTTACCTACATGACTTTAATTAAATAATTATAAAAGCCATAAATAAAAACATTCAATAACAATTCATCTTACACTTATTTGTTGAACTCCCTTGCTTTGTTAATGAAATCAGATGACTCCCATTTCGCCAAGTATAAATGAAGGACAAGAGCACAATACACTCAAAGTGTATTTTTTACAGTAATGCCAAAAAAGGGAAACAAACTTCCCCTAAAACATGTTCAGTGATTAATCTTTAAAGATATGCAGAATGCTTCAAGTGTTTTGTTTTCTTTTTCCATTGTCATCAGTCTTAAGAAAGTGTCTTGTCATGCTAAACACACCTAGCTGTCCTCACCTGTATTACGTCACAAGTCTAAATATATATCCCCTATGTTTACCTTAGTCATTGCCTGCTGTTGAACGAGCAACCTAAGCCTTTTGAAGTGCATTTTGCATCAAAGTCATACTCATAATCGATTACTCTTTGTTGTTAAAATACATTACTGAATGCGGGGTCTTTAAAAATAAAAACGATAGTACTGCACTTTACAATGTGGAATTGATATTTATTTTATATAACAAATTAATCTAATAAAAATACTTTCAAATGATCAAACAAGTGTAATGTGTTTTGTGTAAAATGCATGACGCTACACTAGTTACTGTAAATAACATGTCAGCAACAAACTGTAAATACTGTAATAACAAATACAGGTATGTGACACCCTTTTGTTTCGTGTTTTTCTTTTTTCTTTTGTTCATGATCTTTAGGTGTAAATCAGTGAAGCAGTACCATGCATGTTGAAGCTGACCCTGTTTGATCATGGATCACTGCTATAGAACAAAAAACATGTGCGTCATTGCCTTCCTGTCAGTCCTTGGGGTTAAGAAATATTCCAGGCGCTGCAAGTTATTCTTTATTAGTGCAATTAAAGTGAATAAGGCCAGTCCATAGGTTCTGCAATACTAACCCTTCCTGTGCAGTTTTATCCCATTTTTCAACATGATTCTATTAAACACTCTTAAAAACAAAGGTGGTGATCCCATGAAAGAAGTTTTTTTGAAGAACCATTCAGTCAAATTTCCACAAGCTAATATGATTCTTTAGAGTCTTAACGGAAAGTTTGTAATATATATTTTAAATTAAAAAATTTCTCTAAGATAGTGTAAAAAATGCTAATTTTACCCATCAGAAACAGCTCTTTAGAAATCACTCTGTTCTGTGTACTTCCCCTTTAGATCTTCACAATCTCCACTGACCCCGACCCTCTTTTCCTAGGCGCTATCAGAGGATCTTTTTTTAGTCTTATTCATAGTGAAACTTGCTAATTAGCACATTATTAGGAAAGGCGATTTGCAAAGATTCATTAAAAGACATTATACTCACTGCTTCTGTAGAGGCTGGATTGTGAATGATTCGCACGAACATAAACGCATTTCGGTTGATCAAGGGTGCGTTTCCCTTTAGAACCAAACGTAACATTACTCCTTTGCATCTTCAGTCACTAAGATGTCGTGAGTAAATGACTACTGCTATGTTCAGTTATACATTCAACAACAAAACACCTCAATGTTTTAGGAGTCTTGCTTGTCTCTTCATCTCGGTCTGATGACGGCTCACTCAGGGCGGATCTAAGGTAAGACACCAGTTCAGTCTGTGTGGCACCCTGCTGTCAATCAATAATTGTGGGAGTGGCCTCTGTCTGTGTGACGCCACACCGACAAGCATTTGAGAATGGCTTGATTTCAGAAGGGGCAACTTATTTTTATTAACTTAAAACAAAACTACTGGTGGAACTTTATCATTGAAGGGTGGCTGTGAACACACACTCCCAACACACATTTCAGTCCAAACTGCTTGTAAAAGTGCACGTGGCACCGGATGACCCCTTTGACATAACTAAATGGGCCCAGCAATACTCCTCTCCAGATGATATCTACATCAGAGAAGGCCTTGTTTATTTCAGCAGGACAATACAAAACCACATCATGCAGCTATTACTAGTAGAAGAGTTCGGGTGCTAAATTGGCCTGCAGTTAAGATACAGTATTTCACCCATAGAGAACATTTGCCACATCATTTAACTAAAAGCATGTCAAAGATGACCACAAACTCTTTGGCAGCTGGAAACCTATATCAGGCAAGAATGGGACCAAATTCCAACTCCCAAACTCCATAAACTCTTAATCTTGATGCGCAGATGTCTTCAAACTGTTTTGAAGAGAAGAGGAGATGCTACACCATGGCAAACATTCCCCCGTTTCAACTATTTTGAGATCTGTAGCAGGAATCACATTTTTCTTTAGCTAATTTTGTGCATAAAAATTGTATTTATAATAGTAAAAAAACTGTATGTCATTAATGTTCTATTGGCTCTATTCTTTTCGTTTTCATTTTATTCAAATGTAAAAAATGTACAAAATTTCCAGAATTTGGAAGTGTCTAGAGCATTTAATGCATCCAGTGACAGTTTCAGTGAGTTACAGTCATGTTTTCAGTCAAATCACGTGGATCCTAATTTCATAGTGGCTTTTCTCACTTTTTTCACTTTTGTTGATACAATAAATTGTGGACTATACATGTAATTGTGTCTCAAGCTTTGTGTTACTGCACAAATAACCAATGAAAGAGATTATGTAACCTATCTTTTATCTTCATTATATTCTGCTCTCATTTGTCAAATTTTCTAGAATTCATTGTTCAGTTTATATTGGATTACATAATTCAATAAATCAAGGTTGTCTCAGGTCCGCCATGCATAGAGAAGTGTTCACAAAGAGTGTTCATGGTCAAACATTCTGTACAAGCAAGATATCAGTATTAGAAAGGTAAAATACATTCTAATAATTCTTTCCTTGACAAGAGGCAATGGGGAATGTGTTGAAAAGAAGCTCGGTGACGTTGGATGACTGAACACTGCAGCTGGCTTTTCTGCTTGTCCTTCTTTCTTTGTAAGGTATCAGTGGAACACTTCCTGTTAGGAGTTGATGAACAGATTCATGTGACCACTGCTGAGCTGGAGAATATTCTCATAATAATAACAAAAATAATAACATACATAAAGGAGATGAAGAATGGTTTAAAATTAGATTATATGGTAAAATATAGTCACATGAAATGTTATTCTGCATACAAATTTAATGTTGTTGTCAGGTCTGCCTATTGCACAGCAGTGATTCTCTTTTAATAACTTTCCAACAAGGAAGTTATTTTGATGCAAGACTATTTTCAGCTCGTTGTTTCCACGTCAGCCAGAGGGGAGGTAAGGGTAGAGCGTCCAGGGCTCTAGTGTCGTGAAACTGGTTGGGCAGGTAGATACGACACTGGCATTCCTCCTGTGAGACTAAAAGAGGGAGGATAAGAGGGCAGTCCTAACTATGTCTTGAAAAGAAAGTCAGAAATAGAAAAGAGGGTCTCATTTTTCCTTTGGAATTGTAGAGACAGGCTGAAATCCCACCCACCCTAATACATAGACACTTTGGATCTAACCATAGTCCTCACTCCTGTGTCTAATGGCAGACAATGACAAGGTAAGAAAGAATCCCAGGGTTTTGGCTGCAGAATGAAAGCTTTCAGTTTAATTTAACCTAGTATTATTTTTTTTATTCATGTGTGACAGATGTTAAAGTTTTGTATCGCGTTATCCATTTCAATGGTCTTTTTATACAAATGCATTTGTATGAGTCTGGCTTGCATGTATTGTAGGGGATTCAAACTAATTTAACTTCAGCTGGTTTTGGTTTGTTAAAACATTAAAACAGAAATTGACTTCTAAAATTAAAATCCCAGTAAATGAACTGAAATAGTAACTGTACCTAACATCATCATTTTAGATTAGGTGATTAGATTTAAATGCTTAGTTTTGTGAAGTGGGGTTTTTAAACATAAGTATGAATGTTGCGTTAACGTTTTTTCATGCGTTTTCCTTCTTCATTTTTAGGCCTATTTACTGATAAAAAACTTATTTGAGTAGTAAATTAACTGCATGTATGATCTACCATATACTGTAGCATTCCTTATAATAAGAGGATGTATATTACATACATAGTATACGATAGTAACACTTCACCATTAAGTTCTATTTGTTACTATAGTATTAGTTCACATACTGTACACTGACAGATAACAAAACTCTAAAGCATGTATTAATCTTAGTTAATGTTAAATCCAACATTTACTATTTGTTTTTATTAAAATTTTATTAAAATTTATATATATATACATATATTTATATTGTGTAATTTATATTAACAAAAGTGAACATATACTGCAAATGTGTTGCTCA
Source organism: Enteromius treurensis (assembly GCA_032275025.1). Classification (NCBI taxonomy): domain Eukaryota; kingdom Metazoa; phylum Chordata; class Actinopteri; order Cypriniformes; family Cyprinidae; genus Enteromius; species Enteromius treurensis. The sequence continues at coordinate 2,011,220 of JAUCMU010000027.1, read as the reverse complement.
GTTATTGTGAATTATTACAGATTAGATTTTTGTAAAACTAGGGTGATAATTTACTGCTCATATAAAATCTTACTAAAAAAATGTAGGTAATACATTTAAAATATATATATATTTCTTCTTATTTACTGCGACAGCTTGCTGCTAATTGCTTTATATAATTGCTTGTCTCTTTCTTTTAGATAAGGGTTTTGACAAACCAGTTCCTCTACATTGACATGA
>JAUCMU010000027.1:1960700-1971553 GCA_032275025.1 Enteromius treurensis | reverse complement strand
ATTTATGTTAATCTATTTGTTAAAGGGGTCGTATGACATAGCAAAAAACAACATTATTTGGTGTATTTGGTGTAATGAAATGTGTTTATGCGGTTTAAGGTGCAAAAAAACATATTATTTTCCACATACCGTACATTATTGTTTCTCCTCAAAGCACTGTCTCCTGAAACAGGGCAATGAATGCAAAAGTCAGTGTTCTAAAAAAGCAAAGTGTGCTCTGATTGGCCGACATGCTAGTCATTGGCTGATCATGATAGCGAATGTTAGTAACATGCTAATACAAACACGCTAGTGACATATGGTCACTTGTTAGCGACATGAGAGTCACATGCTAATCATGTTAGTTACATGTTAATAGCATGCTAATCGTGCTAGAAACATGCTAGCAATTTGCTAGTAACTTGCGTATCATGTGAGCAACTTGCTAGTAGCATTCTAATCATGCTCGAAACATACTGGTCCTATGCTAATCATGTTAACGCATGCTAGTCACTTGCTAGTGACTTGCTAATAATGCCAGCCATATGCTAGTAAAAGGCTAATCATGCTAAAAACATGTTATTTATTTACACTAATTAAAACTTTTTCGAATTTTTCAAACCTCAGGCTTTTAAAACATAAAAAATTCAAATGGTGCTTTCTCAAGCCAACTTAATTTTCTCTCGACAAACTTTATCTAGTTTTATATTTAATATTTTTTGTTATATTCATGTAAATATATTTGTTAAAGGGGGTCATATGATGTGTTTAAACATGTTTAGGGGGAGTGTACAAGTGATAACATTTATCAAGAATATTTCTTTATTTTGGAACATCAGTCTTTGGAACTTTAGAGAACAGCTTGTAACACTCCAAAGAAAAATAACATTTTTAAATTGCATCATAGGACCTATTTAAGACATTGTTAATTGAGCAGTCAATGACAAATGAAAACATTAGCTGTGGGAATGACTCATGAATGACTCATGTTACAGATACACCTGAGCCCTCGCCAGGCTCCACCCTCACTCCCTCACTCAGATCCCAGTCACCTGAATTCTGATCACCATCACCTGTCACACCCCTAATGATCACTCAGCCACACCACATAAAAGCACACTCATCCAGTCACTCAGTCATACATGCTTGAAGTGGACAATCTCAGTGTGTTATACTTACCTACTCTCTTACCTGCTCTCTCCGTAGTGTGCTCCTTGATATCCCCAGTGTTCTCCAGATCCTCCTGTGCCTCCTCAAGTCTCCATTGGATGGATGTGGTGTGGTTGTGATCGTCTCGTCTCCTCTGTGTTTCCCTTCGTTGTTCTTCTGGAAGATAAAGAGACTGTGTCATTTTCAGTTACCCTTATTCAGCTATTGTCTGCATATAAGTTACTCGTTGTTTTGGATTCTTCACTACTCTTCCTGTAAATAAACATTGTTAATACTTACCACATCTCCAGTTGTCTGTCCGCTTCGTTACATACTGTAGGTGGTTGTCCTGCATCTTTAATAAACAAACTGCAGCTGCTAGTGTCCTTACAGAGTCATGAAAATAGCCCAATTTTACAATCTCTCCACTGGCTACTTGTTAAGTGAAATATATGAATTACAAAATATTTCTACTTACTTATAGGGCCCTACATGGTTAGATGTTTTTTACTTGAGATGACACAAAATCTGAGAAGATGATGTCAACCCCTCTGAGGACCAACCATGAACCAGACAAAACAAATGTTCTATCATAACATATAATCATTGCTGTTGATCATGTTCACCATTTCTGTTTGAATACATTAACTAACTACTTTTACTAAACTAGAATGCTACATTTCTGCTTTATGGACACAGTTTAATAAATTACGTTAACACTTTATTTCGATGGTCCACTTTAGATATTCGACTAACAGTAAGTAAATTGTCAACTCCATGTCAACTTGTATTAATAGACTGTCTGCTTAATATCTCCTAACACTTTATTTTAAAGGGTCCATAACACATTTCATACTGACTATCAAAAACGTCTCTGGGTTATGTATATAACCCTAGTTCCTTGAAGGAACGAGAACTGCGTCTGAAAACGCTATGGAAATGCCTCCAGCGTGACCACGCTTTTAAACTGCTATGCAAACCGTCAAACGAAGAGCTGAGATGTCACCCTCAAGTGACGTCACCGACCAGGAAGAATAAGAGCATGTGAGAATCAGTGCACACCAGCCCTCAGGCATGAAGCAATCGCCAGAAGGGGGCGCAGGGGGTATGGCAAGAGGATGCAGTTCTTGTTTCTTCAAGGAACTAGGGTTATATACATAACCCGGAGACATTCCTTTTCAGGAACTCGAACTGCGTCCAAAAACGCTATGGGAACGAAATACCCATGCCCCCAGACTCCCAAGCCCCCGCCAGTGTGGATTCAGCACACTAAGGCACGAGGATCACCGAGCCCGGGGTAGCCGGGAGGTCTAGCCCATAGAACCTTCGCAAAGTCCACACATGAGGAGGCCAGAGACAGGGCCTTAAGGTCCCCTACTCTCTTTAATGAAGCCAGTGCCAGTAAGACCGCAGTCTTAAAGGTAAGGAGACGATCAGAGACTTGCTCTTATGGTTCAAAGGGGGCTCGAGAGAGGGCCATGAGTACCAAAGCCAGATCACAAGTCGGAACTATGGCCATGTCTGTGCCATAGCGACTAGACCCAAAAGAGCTGGTTGACCTAGAGAGAACCAGAGGGGACATTGTGCACTCTCTTGAGTCGCAACAAGTCTCCTCAGCCTTTGTAGAAGAGTACCCAGATTCGCTGCACGACATTTGGATGCAATCTCCACTCCCCGGGCCTTAGCCCCTGTCTCGACAGGATATCTACTTCCATATTTAGGTTCTACGGAAAATGGACTGCTTCACCGAGAGTCTGCCCTGGGACCAAACCAGAATCTGGCGCGCCATCTCGTTCAAGGGGCGCCAACACAAGCCTCCTGGTGGTTGATCTAAGAGACTGTAGTCATGTCGTGAGCTCTCAAACTAACACATGCCGGCCTCTTAGATGTAGGAGAGAGTGTTTCATCACACAAAACACAAACAGCATCTCCACGCTGTTATGCCAGAAAGATGGTGACCTCTCCCCAGACCACAGGCCAAGCAGCCACTCATGACCACCCTAACTGGTGAGGGACGCGTCGACCGTCCCTCAAAACCAGGCCCGATTTAGGAACTCAAGCTTCCTCCATATAACCAAGACTCGCACACACCGTCGGGAGATCTTAATCATTTGAGGGGATATCTCCTCTAAGAAAACCCTTGTCTCTGATCACTGCAAAGGTTTAGTGTACAGTACGCCTAGCGAAATCACGCTAGAAGCTGCTGCCATCCAACCCGTCAGCTTTCAAGAGAACTTAAAGTCAGTGAATGGCTTCCCCCCTCCTCTGACTCTCGTGAAAACCGAGTCAACTCGAGCGAGAGACCGAATTCCAGATCACTCCCAGGATAAGAAAGCACACTTCTCTTGGCATTTTAGTCTTGGCCCCAAACGTTCAAGTGAGCGAGGACAGCAGCTTCACCCCTGCTTCACTGAGACGTAACCCAGCTGCAGGTGGTTGAGCTCAGCCAGTTTTTCAAGGAGCTGAAAACGAGGTTACAGCTCTGTAGTGCTTACAATGTGCACCTTACTCAGTAGGTCGTCCTGCATATCTGACTCATCAGAAGTGTGCAGCACATGACCCACTATCAACACGCCGCCAGTAAAAACTTAGTGCAACGGCTGAGTCTTCAACACGTAGCCACACCAGGTGATAGAGAGCTTGAAAGCGTCTATTCAATCCACTGTAATGCTACTGAGGTTAGCTGAGCTTTTTTTTTTTTTTTTAAACCCTGCTCCGCCTCGGCGGCAGCGTGGAACTTCAACACCAGAGACACGGGTGAAGGCTACTTCCCTCAAGAAGAAACCTATAGAGAGCATTTTGTCAGCGAGCTCTCTTTATTCCAGAGAGCAGCCATCAGATGCTCCAAGCAAACAAGCCCTGCAATGGCGGGGATCAAACTCGGTTCTCCCACACAGGCGATGAGGAATCTACCACTGTACCAACAGGGCAGTTTTGCGAATGCAGCCTCTACTCCGCCTCGGCGGCATACACACGAAAACCCCGCAATAACCGTGACTGGGGAGACTGAAAAAGCAGCTTGCAATCTACACTAACTACATCCAACTCCTTCGGAGGAGGATGAATGGTGTGTAGACTGCTCTCCCCGGGGAGAAGTAACCGTTATCAGCGGTGCTTCATTTACCCGGAGAGATGCCTCTGAGGCAGCGGCTGGCTGTCTACACTCACCACATCTACCTCCTTGAAGGAAGATGAGTGGCGTGCAGGCCGCTCTCCCCGAGGAGAAGTAGCCGGTCTCAGCGGCGCTTTGTTCCCCAGAGAGATGCCTGTGGATCTTTCTGGTTGGGCATGAGAGAGGGGGTTACCCATCTCAATTCCTTACATCAGATCTATCTGCGAGCCCCGCGGATACACCCGACGCTTCGCCTCGGCGACAGCGCGGCCAGCCCCATGAGACACACATCCTTTCGAGCCCCATGAATGCAGACTCCGCTCCGCCTCGGCAGCAGCGGGACCAGCACCATGGGGCTGCATACAATGTGGGCAGCTCCCTCGAGAGCAGCCGCATTCTCTTCTCCCAAACACACACACACAAACATATGCATGTCTTTGGGCGTGAGGAAACGGCCACATTTCACGAAATTCTTTCCAGACATGTTCTTTTTAATTTTTAAACTAACAAGTGTCTGAATCGAAAAGCACACTGACAGTCAGATAGAGATCGCTTGCTGAATGAATGAGGCTGGCGTGCACTACTTCCCACGTGCTCTTATACTTCCTGGTCGGTGACGTCACCCGAGGGTGTGGTCACGCTTCAGGCGTTCCCATAGCGTTTTCGGACGCTGTTCGAGTTCCTGAAAAGGAACTACCTTAACACAGCCAGAATATAATAGTCTAGACAAAAAATAAACTTGTACAAATTTTGCACGTCCCGTTTAGTCAATGACAGACTGGAAGTCATTGAGGACAGTGCAAAAAAGGCGATGTTGAATTTTGGTGAACATTTACAACATTTAGAGAAAAGGGCAACATTGCTTTTCAGCAGCAACAAATTAACATGTACAGATATCCACATTAATTACAACAGTGATACACATTACATTCAGTTCTACTCAAATACACTAAACTACAATTAATAAGTAAGTAAGGACTGATAGATTTTAATGTGTTATTATTATTTACATTACCAGTTTTGCCATTCCGCACCGTGAACCACAGACAGCAGCCATGTCTTCTGGAGCAGGTGAGTCTCATTTTTAAAAGTTTGTTGCACTTTTGTACATGTATTCTGTTTTTTTCTTCACACTATTAATAAGAACTGGAGAGAGAATGTGTCCATAAAAGTCAGTCCCCCACTGGGAGACTGTCTCAGACAGAGGGACTGTGCTGTAATATAAATGTAGAATAGAACACTTAAAAACAATCACATCATTATGGGTTTATGCTATGTTATTGCACCAATTGTGCATTAAAATTTTATGATGACTGATTTTATGACTATGGGTGTTTCTACATCTATGTCGTACTGTGTATTCTACAACTGATGTAATATGTGAAGGGCTCAAATTGAGAGGGTATACGGGGGATGGAATCCCCCTCGATGAAAAAAATAATCCCCTCTGTAAAATTAGTATTATTCATTTTTGTTTATTAGAAGAAACTTATGTTCATGAAATGTTAAAGTTGTCTAGTTACAATAACTCATGAATTAAATAACGGTGATTGGTATTGTAACAACAACGCACAAACTCCAATAATCTTTTTCAGTTTTTCGTGCAAAATGATTCAAGCGTGACTTTTTAAATTCTTTAAATAGAGGACAGAAGGTATGATTTTATCTTGAATATAAATACATTCCCCTGACATACTGTGATGTGTGACTGTGAGAGACTGATAGATGATTGATAGGAGAACTGACATCCAATAAAAAAAAAAAAGTGGGCTAATAAAAAAAAAGAAAACTATTTATTTTATACAATCGTGCTGTTCCTTGAATGAATCTGTTTTTAAATTAATCCAGTGATCCTGTGATTTAAACCTCCATTCAGATGGACTCACTCTCTGCGTCCCAACATGTATACTATAAACCAGGGTTGGACGATTTAATCGTCGAGTTATTTATGTGCATTTCGTCAGGAAAGCCGGTTCTTTGATTAGCAGTAAATCTCAATCAGCTGTTAAAATGAGCGGCAGTTGATACCAGAGGTGAGTAGTAACGAGTTAAATGCTGCTCATTTTAAAAACAGCTGATTGAGATTTATCGCTAGTCAAAGAACGAAATGTGCATGAATAAACAGATGATTAAATCGCCCAGCCCTACTATCCATCCTATCTTCCCCTTCCCTTCCCTATCTTCTACTAACAGGGACTTGCTCCACCTACTGGTAATTATATTGCATTTATTTATAATTAAACACGTTGTAAAAATTAGACATATACATTTTTCCTTACTTTTTTTTTTCAGATACATATGCATTATATATATATATTATATTCTGTATATAGCTATATACACACACAAATGCATATCTTTTGAAAATGTTTATGTGTATTTACATTTATATACTTACTGTGATGAACTGGCAGAGTCGTTGGAATCCATTTGCAGCGTGTTTAATAATAATCGTAGTCAGACAGGCAGAGTTCAGTATACAGGCAGACAGCAGTGTAAGGGACAAGACAAAATTGTAATAAAAAACAGGCAAAGGTCAGGGCAGGCAGCAAGTATCAATAATCCAGAAACACAGTCCAAAGATAACCAGAAAGACAATAGAGAAAAACGCTTGTTAGTGATCGCTAGGCAAATCAAAACTTTGCGAAGTGTAAGCGAGAAGGCCGTGTTTATAAAGGCCTGCTGATAGCCGACACCTGGCGGCGGAAGAAGGTCAAGGTACGTGGGGAAAAGAGACCGGGTAGGAACGTTAGAATTCTGGCGAAGGTTCTCACTGCTGATGGTTGGAGAGAGCCACGGAGGCGCGGCTCGTGACACTTACATTAATATAATTTATATCATATATAAATATTTAATATATAATACATTTTTTTCTTAAATATATACATGCATGTGTGTGTATTTATATATACATAATAATATACACAGTACACACACACACATATTATGTATGTATGATTAACTGTTTTACAGCACTAATATATATTGCTTGAGTACTAGAGTGATATTGCATTAATACAACAGCTGGATGGCAGAAGTGTGTAAATAACATTTAAACTACAAAATATCTTTAATACATCCGCTACAGATTTAAATGTTTAACAAAACATTGACCCGGCTAGAACATGTGGAGTGATACATTTTGAAATGAACAAGGGCATTCCTGAAGGTTTGTTAATAAATATGCAGTTAATAACACTCGCTCAGTCCATCTCTCTCGTAGTACTATACATAATAGGCCGCAGCAAGCTTTTAATTCAGTAATACTATAAGCTTTCGATGAAGCAACTCAATGTTCCTTTGTTACTAGCTGTAAAGGGACGTTTTGGAATTGTTAATAGAGCTTGGGCTCAGCGGTTAAACTGTCAACTTTACATTTAAATCTTTGTCGGAAGGAAGTAGTTTGCACAGAAAGGAGCTTTTAAAGAAACTTTGTAATTGTTTCAAATTTATTTACACACTTGTGCTGTCGAACTGTTGTATAAACGCAATATCACAGTCAAACTCGAGTGATATTGCTCATATAGTTTTAAATAAAATGGCAAAAAATGGTATAAATAAATGATGATAGACTGCAACTGCATTTGTAAAGAACCACAAACTTTTAATAACTTTCTAATTACTTACCCTCATGTTGTTCCAAACCCATAAGACCTCTGTTCCTCTTCGGATCACAAAATATATATTTTTTATGATATCAGAGAGCCATTGGACCCTTTATAGACAGCAATACAACTGAGATTATCCCATATAATATCATAACTCATAACTGTAACTGTAACTCATAATCCCATAACTCTGTAAAAACATCAGTAATGTGTCAAATAGTTAGGAGAATACTATTTTTGTGCAAAAACAAAAAAAACAAAAACAACATCCAAAATGGCGGAAGACGTAAGTCACAGGAGAACAATGGTAGAGTGAATGATGCCATTTTTGTTTTCTTAGCGCAAAAAAAAAAAAAGTATTCTTGTAGCATTGCAAAAGTGAAGTTGAGTCACTGGTGCCACAAGGACTGTTTTACCAGTGTTTTTACTACATTTCTTAATCATTTTAGTTGTACTTCTGTCTATGGAGGGACTGATGGCTCTCTGAACTCATCAAAAATAACTTAATTTGTGTTCTGAAGATGAACAAAGGTCTTTCAGGTTGGAACAACATAAGGGTGAGTAATTAATGACAGGATTTTCATTTTAGGGTAAACTAACCCTTTAATATCTCAGGCAGGTTTTTCTCGCAACAGTTGTCTTTGACTTGCTCGCTGGGGAGTTAAGGCATTACTTCCTTTAAAACGTCTCAAGTAATATAGTCTATGTATAGCACAATTCAAATAAAATGAAGTAAAACTCTACCACTTTATTTGCATGCCTGTGTTTGCATGTTATTTTAGGTGCTGCGGTTTAAGCTGTTGAGTTGGACTGTGAAACCCCAAAATAACAGTTATGCCACATGATATCCCTGTAGACCTTGATTTCCTCTTCTAACTCTGCTATCGTCATCACCTCTGGGCAGAAGTAGGGCATGTCTCGACCATCAAGAAAATACAGAACTAAATCCTTTTGGGAAATCACATACCCCATATTCTCCTAAAATTCACATATTTGCAATGTACACAGAGGCAATACCAGTGTAGTTTTCCAAAACGTGCACTTTTAATTAAGTTTGCGTTTTCAGGCCCCAAAACATTTTTGTCATCTAAATGACAAGCCAAAACGCATTAAGTTTTCCTTTTTTCCCCTGAAAACAGTGTTGTCTAAAGTGATTTTATTTAAAGGGATAATTCACCCAAATGAAAATGATCTTGTCTTTTACTCACCTTTGAAGCATCCTAGGTGCATGGGACTTTCTTCTTTCAGACGAATCCAATCTGAGTTATAATAAAAATTGTCCAGACCCATCCAAGCCTTGGAATGGTGAAATAACATGCATGTATTCATAATAAAACGTCCCTCACACGGCTCCGGGGGGAGAATAAAATCTTCCTGTAGTGAATCCATGTGTTTTAATACGATAAATATCCATATTTTAAACGTAATAAGCACTTACCACGTCTGCTGACTGTGGAAACCAGAAGCTGTCCCGGCAGATCTATGCACCGCGCGTGCGCATCTGGGAAATGTAGTTTTAAAGGAAACAACTTTTCCTTTCTTTAGCAAAGGAAAACCAGTCTCTTATTGGCTTATACAAAATTCGAAAAACATTTTTCTTTACAAATCTTCGGTTTGTGCTTCTAATTCATGACTGGCGTTTTGTTTTGTTCTCTCTGTGCTCATTACTAATCACATAACACAATGTGTATTACGTCATGTTCCAGAACTGCTTCCAGTTTCCACAGACAGCAGACATGAGAAAAAGTGCTAATTACGTTTGAAATATGGATATTTATTGTAAAAATTGAATTTGCTACAGGAGCTGTGTGAGGGATATTTTATTACAAACACGTGCACGTTATTTCACGTTTTCCGAAGTGTAATGGCTATCACCAGTTTAAATCCATTCAAAGGCTAAAAAAAATGTATTATCACTCCAGTTGGATTCGTATGAAAGAAGAAAGTCACATATACCTAGGATGCTTCAAAGGTGAGTAAAAGACAGCATCATTTTAATTTTTGGGTGAACTATCCCTGTAATTACTACAGCTACTCCTTAAAAATGTTTAATTTTAATGATTTTATGGAAAATAAGAACAACTGGAATAATAAGGTATTTTTTTGAAATCGTTTGACTTTTCATTGATTTCATTTCAAAATAACATTATGGCTTATTCTCAGTCTCTCTCTTTTTCCAGCCCCTACTCTAGACCCTGATGCTGACTTTAACTATGGTAAGAATGTGCAAATTCCTCTTGAATAATAAAAAAATAGTTTATTTGGACAAGAATAGTCTTATTACCTATGAATATTGAAAGATTGTCATTATGACTATGCCATATTCAGGATAAGAAATTCCAAATTCAAGTCACAGCAGAACAATATCATTTAAATCATTTTTTTAAATGTTTTTATCAGAATTTTGCACCATGTTTTCCTCACTCAGAATATTCTGCCTCTGCTTCACAGATTATGAGAATCTGCGCATTGGAGGCCTAATCTTTGCTGGTATCATTGTGGTACTATCTGTCCTCCTCCTGACAGGTAAGTTTTAGTGTCTATCATTGTGTGTGTGTGTGTCGTATGAGTCATATCAAATCACTGATGTGTAATGAATGTCTGGGCCTGTAGGTAACCGCATCAAACGTTGTGGCAAGCGGAAGGTAAGCACCGTTAACTTCCTGATGTAATTCTGGTGACATCTAGTGGGCAGACTACACACATTGTAATTTTAAACAAGGACTAAACAAGGTCACATTTTACTGCTAGTATGGAAGGCCATTTCCACCACTGAAAAAAAACATAAAAAAGGATAAAGTGACTTTCTTCCCCTCAGAATTGCTTGAAAATCAGACTTATTTTCTCAGAATTGTGAAATATAAACTCGAAATTGCGAGTTATAAAGTCAGAATTGCGAGTTATGAATTCAGAATTATTAACATATATATTTTTTGCATTCCCGTTTGCTCAAATAGCAAAATAAAAACTCCACAATTAGTGTTTTCATGAACGCTCTTCCGATC
>JAUCMU010000027.1:1945332-1957051 GCA_032275025.1 Enteromius treurensis | reverse complement strand
TGCAGTCCTCCACCAGTCGGGGCTTTATGGCAGAGTGACCAGGCAGAACCCTCTCCTCAGTGCAAGACACATGAAAGCCTGCATGGAGTTTGCTAAAAAAACACCTGATAGACTCCAAGATGGTGAGAAATAAGATTCTCTGGTCTGATGAGACCAAGATAGAACTTTCTCCACAGGGCTCAAGATTTCAATATTTTATTCTGTATAGAACATATATGACATGTTGACAAAAATGTATCATTTTAAGGGAAAAATAAGTTGATTTTAAATTTCATGGCATCTACAAATTTAATAAAAGTTGGGACGAGGCCATGTTTACCACTGGGATGCATCACCTTCTTTTATGCATCTACGATGTGTTAATTGATGCAGTATATGGTCTGGCATTGTCATGTTGGAAAATGCAAGGTCTTCCCTGGAGAAGACAACGCCTGAATGGGAGCATATGTTGTTTTAGAACTTCGATATACCTTTCAGCATTGATGGTGCCTTTCCAGATGTGTAACCTGCCCATGCCACATGCACACATGGAACCACATACCATCAGAGATGCAGACTTCTGAGTGTTGTCCTTGTCCTCTGATATGGCATCCCAGTTTTCCAAAAAGAACTTCAAATTTTGATATGTCTCACCACAGAACAGTTTTCCCACCTTTGCCACAGTCCATTTTAAATGAGCCTTGGTCCAGAGAAAACACCTGCGCTTCTGGATCATGTTTAAATATGGCTTCTTTTTTGACCTATAGACAATGTTGTCTGGAAGTAGTCCTGAGCCCATATTGTGATTTCCATAGTAGCATTCCTGTTTGTGATGCAGTGGTGTCTAAGGCCCCGATGATCACTGGCAACCTGTAAGGTTTTCCGGGCTTGACCCTTATGCACAGAGATCGTTTTAAATTCCCTGAATCTTTGAATAATATTATGCACGTAGATTGTGATAACTTCAAACTCTTTGAAATGTATAGCTGCACTATAGCTGGAAATTGGTGATCCTCTGCCCATCTTGACCTCTAAGAGACCCTGCGACTCTGAGAGGCTCTTTTTATACCCAATCATGTTGCCAATTGACCTAATAAGTGAAAAATTGGTCCTCCAGCTGTTCTTCATATGTACATGTGTAGCTGTCCTGAGCCAAAATGAGACAATAATTGGCCAGAATTTTTAAAATGTCTCACTGCAATGCTTTCCTTTCTATTCACAATTTGTACAGTGTCCCAACTTTTTTGGCATCTGGTTTGTATTCCCAGATTAATGTTATAATAAACCCAAACAAACAGCAATATTCAGAGATGATGGAGTTTGAGAGGATCCACACATGTCAATGATCATTCGTGTGAAGCAGCATTACTGTGGACGAAGCCGCTTTGAGCTGCAGGTAGGCAACCTACAAAATAGCTTAATGGGCCTTTTTTCACATTGCCGGATTTCTCAGCCGTAAAAGTCAGCATAGGTTTAACTTGAACAGCACAAATATATTTGTTACATTCCCATTTGCTCAAATAGAAAAATAAATCATAGTGTTTTCATGACTTTCAAAGGGGGAAAAAAGAGTGAGACTGATCAGTCAGAAGAAAGAAGGATGTCAAATTAGTCTGCTGCATTGTTTATAGTAATTGATTACATTACCCTCCATAAGTAGTGGTTTTTTTTCTTTTTCTTTTTTTATGCACTTAAACTATAGTGTTATAAATGTAAAAATTGTAAAATATATTTGAGAGAATATTATGTGTATTATGATGACCATCCCAACCTTGTGTATTTAAATATATTAGTGTTGTCAAATAATTATTGGCGATTAATTGCATGCAAAATAAAAGTTTCTGTGTATATATATATATATGTGTGTGTGTGTGTGTGTGTGTGTGTGTGTGTGCGTGTGTGTATGTGTATACTGTATATATTTATTATGTATATATAAATATAAACACATGCATGTATGTATTAAAAATATATATATTTGTTTATGTATTTAAGTAAATTAAATATATTTATATATAATCGAAAAAATATAAGAATATAAATAAATAAATGTACACTGCCCTCCAAAGGTTTGGAAACACCCCTGGCAAAGTGTGGTTTTGGATGATATCAGTATACATACCTAACCTTTTTATGGTGCAAATACTGTACATTGCAGTAACTTGACATTGTCATTGAAGACCAGCAATGATAATTTTAATTTTGATTACATAATAATGGCAATATATGCATGTCAAAGTTCAGCTATGGGAGGAACTACACTGTGATGTCTTGTAAAAGTGTGGTCCAACCAGTGTGGCTGGGAGTAATATATCAAGTCAATGTTCGAAGAAACTTCCATAATATTTATTTATATGTTTTTCTAAATCTTTTAAGAAAGAAAAAGAAACTCATACAGGTTTGGAACAAGTACACGATGACAGAATTTTTGGGTAAACTATATCTTCAATACCTCCAGTCACATCGGATATAAAGAATACAATACATAGTCCATAAGCACATAATTTAAATATATACTTTATATTAATTTTTAGTTATTAAGCTAAGCTTAAAAAAAGTGTTTTGAATTGACCACATCTCAATAAGCTTGCACAAAGAAGTGTAAATAGTGGTCTGTCAGGTGAACGTAATGGTGAGAGGGTCAGTACCTGTAGGTTCCCACACACAGAGAAGTGTTGAAGCCTGAAAGGTATACATGAGTGCACTGGGTCTTGTTGCAGTTGGTCAGCATTTTAACACCCCTGCTTAGAGCTTAAGGATATACTGGTTTAACTTGTAGTGGAAATAAATCTGCTTGTTTGGCTTTGTTAATTTGGAGGGGGGGCGACTGTGGCGTGGGAATGGAGATACAATCTAAACACACAGGTCTGGATGGAAACTTGTTTTGTTCATGGAAACAACTTCGTACTGCAGAAGACAACTGATTGGAGCCCAGACTGAAGCCCAAGACATAATAGCTAGGAATGGGTATTCCAGATAGATAGATGGATAGATAGAGTCTGCATTGTAAGATTTTCCCACTAGATGTCAGTAAGTATTCTAATTAATTCAAATTTACTGCATATCGTTATCACTCACTCTCACATACACACCCAATCCAGAGAGGGAAAAAAGACAAAAATTATCCAGTTTTGACCTCAGCCAGAGAAAGATTCCATTTTGTGATAAGAATACCTAAATTAATTTGATTTGCAAAGATATTAAAGATCATACACTAGGTCATCTGTGGTCAGAGAAGTCCATACAAGCACCCATGGCTTTCAAATTAATTGATCAAATTAAATTCTTTCACCATCAGAATGATGAATGATCATCCACATTTTAAGGATAAATATGTTGCATGTTATTTTTATTTAACTTTTTATTTTAAGAATGACTCAATGTATTTTCTATAGAATGTATTATTCAGCTTAAGCTTGATTTCAATCACATATTCACATATTCCCGCTTCACCTTTTTCGGACTTTTCTCCAGTTCCTGCTTCACTATTTCTGCCGTCCACAATGGCGAAGAATTCTTGTAAGATAAACACATGAAAAAGAGGAAGAATCGGAGATGAGAGATTTGCAAAGCGAAACAATCAACCCCCCATTTCTCTCTTTTCCTGTTTCACTCTTTCTTTCCCTCTCTCTCTCATTATCCTCCCCTGCTCATTTGAATAAATTAACACCCCCCTGACGTCTCGCTTCACCACCTTCCTCTTCCCCCCGATCTCTCCCCCCTCAACAGGCTGCAGGGAGAGAGAGAAATCCAGAAATATCCTCCTGTTTCTACACACGTTCATTCACTTACTCCCTCATGCACATAGACACAATCAGACCCACCCTCTAATACACCGAATTCATCCCAAAAGCTTGGGTTCAACAGTCTCATCTCTGCTAATGCAAAACAAACCCCTCCTCAGCATGCCAAAAAACAACAAAAAAAAAACCATACATTTTACAATAAAAACATTTGATCTTGTAAAAAACAGACTGGCGCGCAGGCGCAGATGCACGGGTCCCTCCCTCAGCCGACTGACTTGGTGCAGCTCACTGACTCATTTGACTAATGCTGGCGAGCGTAACATGGCGTACGGTTCTGTATCAGGCTGGCTAATTAGCGCTAGTGCAGCTCCAGCGATACTGGGCAAGCCGTGCACCACTGCGCCGCCATGCTAAACCAAAGCAGCTCACCATCTGGGCCTCCTCGGCCGCCATTTTGGATCTGCATGGTGCTAGTTTGCATAGAGCCCTCTAATAGGCGGCCCATGCTGCAGGGGGAACTGAAACGGGCGCATTAGCCACCATTACGGAAGACTAGCATTTAGTGCCTTCTTTTTACCTGCGTGTGGCTGAGGTGGGAAGGCGCCAACCCTTGCCCCCTCCTTTCCACTCCGCTACCACCCTCTACCCTCAGTGACCTTGCAGGCATTTGGTTAGGGAGGGGGCTCTCTGCATTAATACCAGATACATTAGCGTTAATATGATTCTACCATGTAGCCGTGGCCTGAGGGGGACTCTGATTGTCTGCGTATTAGCATTACCGTTCTCATTAGCCCACCCGCTTCTGCCGTCTCCGCTCTCTCTCCTTCCTTTTCCTCATTGGCGTACTCGCTCTCTCTCATTCTCTGCTTTTCTCCAGGCAACAGATGAGAGAGAGTGATGCAGATGATTTGTATTAGCAATGATTTCAGCAGTAGCTGCCTGCCAGTGGTCACTTCCTCTCTGATGCACATTGTGTAGATATGTATACACAGTATCTAGATTTATTTTAGCCAGTGTGGCTCATACTTTCTTTGTGTGTGTGTGTGTATTTCTCCATAAGTGTGTGGGAGGGTAAGGGTAGCATTCCATCTTCTATATTTCCACTTGTTACATAACTGGGTTGAGATGAGTGGTAGAGAGAGGCCTCAGTAGGAAACAAAGAGTCCGGCTGATCTGCTCAGCTGCTCTCTTCTCTGCTTATTCTTTTCCATATCGACCACTGCAGGAAGAGGTGTGTCTTGACCGGTCAACTTCAATGTACTTTTGTGAATTTCACATGTATCCAGGAGCTTAATCGCAGGATCATTACAATGTGTGTGGGGCCATGGTAAATGTCTGAGGTAAACAGCTCTTTCTAGCCCTGCGTGGTCCAAGACTAAAGAACTCAGAGTCATGTTTATTGCGTCCTGAGTTGAACCCAACTCTCTTATCAGTCTTGACTTGGACTTGAATGAGCTGGTCTGGACTACAACACTGGACAAGTGACCCTTAAAGGAAAGTAGTGGCCCTGAAGAGTCACTGTTCTGTAGAGCTAGCTCCAACTTGCCTCAAAACACCTGCCTGGAAGTTACCAATATACCTAGAACTCGTTTAGCTGGTTCAAGCGATCAAGTCTGGACACCTCTGCCCTGAGGTGTTTTGTCAGGAGTTGTGCCCTATAACACAAAAGTATCACATGCATTTAAAATCTTTTGTGCCGCTGTTCTTTACCCTTTTGGTCATTCATTTTAATTGGGATTTGTTTGAAATACCCAAATCTAGGGTAGTTATCAGGTGAAGACGTCAAGGTATGTTGTGGCCACATCACTCTCAGAAAAAAAGTGAAAAAAGTGAATCTTTAGCCCCTTGGGCATTACCCTCAAAGGCACACATTAGCATCTTATCTAACTATTTATCTTTGAAGGTACTGCCCCGGTGTCAGATCCTTCTAAAAAGTACAATTTCCGCATTTTTCCCCAAGCAGTTATAATGTTTGGGACCTGCAAAGTCAGTTTATGGTATGACATAGTCATTGGGAGATAGAAGTGACTTGCCCATGAAAGATTTGTCCCAGGGTCGAAGTAGTATTTGCCAAAATGTTTTTCCAAGCCAGATGTCAGCTGGGTCACTGAACCTACTGATTTTAGTTAAGACTAATTTAATCATTTAAACTTCAAATTCCACCCAGGTTTTACTGATTCCCAAAAAATGTAACATGTAAAGTATTTGGCTTTGACAGAAAATTTACTTTTACTTTTTTAAACAAATATAACACTCCCAAACGTGTTCAACTAAACTTACAAAATAATATTTAAAAAATATATATTAAAATTCAAAATTCTCAAAAGTAAATGTTCTGATTTTGCAGCAAGATATTTCTGAGTGTACAAACTAAGTAACCTAAAGTAGAATAAATAGCAGAATAGTCATAATTTACATATGGTGTACTAATGCCTTTTCCACTTAAAAATAACTGGATGACATGACATTAGATGAACTGTTCTGTTGCCGAGTGTCCAGGCGTAGCCTGTATCTGGGGATGGGTAAGTGTACATCGCTGTCATTATGTGTAGAATCAGTGTGATGGATTTCTGTATCGGTTGATTTTCTGACAGGGCAGCACATAGCCTGTAATCAATAGCAGTACAGCACGTTACAGTTCAATAATTACCCAGAGTAGATTTGGGTGTGTGAAGCCAGAGAGCGCTGAGGCGGAACCATCAAGCCAAACACTGTAACCATTGGTAGCAGACTATCACTCTTCACATTGTTGTCATTTCTTAAGTGGCCCTGGGGGGTAGTGTGCCATACTGTAATTTTACACCCAGACATGTACAGCTAGCATTGTTACGTATCACTGTCAAAATAATCCACATTAAACCATCAGACTGCTTTCTTCCTTTTAAGAAGGCTTTGCCAATTTCCACATACAAAAACTGTCAAATGATATACAGATTTGTTTTATCAAGGGCTTAACAATGCTGTCCAATTACAATTTTCGCTGTTTAATAAAATCTATTAATATAAGTATTTCTTTTTTGCAGACTTGGGTGGTGTAGTAAGACACTATAGTCACCAGAGCGATAAAGCCGGGGTGGTCTCTGAGCGTTATCCGCCACTCGAGACAATACACGATACGCCCCTCACATGTCATTCCTCTCATTTTGAGCGCGGAACAATGCCGGCGATTCAGACAGTCCTCGGTGCGCCTCTAAAGCACGCGTTCTCCTTCATTCGCATACATTAACGTATGGAGAGACCGTGACAGGGTCTCGTGCGGGGTCTCTAAGGACGTGCGCGTGTCACTCAGTGAGCATACAAGAACTTACGCGAAACATTTGCACGAACTTTAAGACAGCTTGATCCGCGGGTCTTAAATGGTTTAATGTGGTCTCCCGGTCTGGACTTTTCCGTCCTGATCTGTAAAAAAAAAAAAAAGAGAGCCTAAAACCAGCAAAGCAGATCACGCTGGGAGAACGGACAAGATTTAAACAGTTTTCTTTTCTCTCTCAGCAGCGTCGCATCAGTAAAAGATATCTGGTGGTAAAAGGTAAGCCGTTGTCATCGCGAAAAGTGATCCGCCGTGCGTAAAAAGCAGCCATTTAGTTCCCAGGTGCGCTATGGTAACATTGAGTCCCACAGAATGCCCCGGCTGTCTCCAGCCACGTGGACTGCTCACAACAACAACAACAACAACATGTTAAGTCCTGTCCTCCCTGATGCACTCCACCCACCCCCACCAACAAAACTCCGCGCGCCGTCCTCGCCGCGTCTCTCTCTGGCCCCGCACCAGCACCTCTCCATCTCGCCGTACCATTAGACTACCGAAGGAGGGGCCGCTCGGATGACGGTCCCGCGGAGGGGAGGGTACGAGAGGCGGGACCAAAGTCTTCCCAGCTTCTCGGCGCTGGCGAGTCCGGGACTAGGGCTGGAGAGATCGCCGGGGAGCATCGTCACCACTCCTGCACGGAGCCTCGCCTGGCCGAATATTGCACAGTGCACACGTCGGGATTGCAAAACATTCCTGAGAAATATACCTGCTATTTATGGCATGTGGCTGGTAACTTTACTCCTGCTGTATTCTTTTCAAGAAGGTGTGTATTAAGCTTATTTGAATGTTTTTTTATTTTTTTTTTATTTAAAACAATGTTGAAATAAAACGACACAATTAATTAAATTAAATTAAGTGTATGCACGGAAATCGCGCCGTAAAGTTTATTGAATAGATATTCAGCGTTATTTTATTGCGCTCCCACCTTTTCTGGATTTCAAGAAGTTTCTTTCGCTCCAAAACTAATTCAACTTCATTCAAAAAAATGTTTTTAGTTGCTTAAAATATGGGAAATAATTTTTGTAGTCGGTGACTAACCACGAACAGGAGATTATGAGGCTGTAGGATCTGCATGTTCCCGTGCGCAAAGATGGGGGAGATAGCATGATTTGTATGCAAGATATGAATATGCTGTTGAGTTATGAATATGTAGAACACGATCAAATTTTGTATCGGTCGTGTGCATTTACCATACACTTTTGGCCTTCTGTAGTTTGCTGGGTGGGAAAGTAGAGTTGGTCAGTGAGGTGTGAATTTGTTTGCGCTTGGTGTACTTTTTTCTTTTTTATTGGGCTCGAAAAAGAATGTAAATTTCCTAGGATTTGAATATGTCTCTTCGTTGTTTATAGTAGCATGCTGCTGTATGCCTTTAGGGAAAAGAGTAATAGGTATTTTGTAATAAAAAGTGCATGGTTTTGTGCTAGAGGATGAATATATCTGCATAGATCCTGTGCAAAATAGAATGGCATATGCAGCCTCATTTCCAATTAGCACTGGTGCAATTAGTGGTCCTCCATTTTCTATGCCAACAGATTCCTGGTTTGACTGTGCTGATGGTGGGTTTGATAAGGCACATTTGAATTTTTATAAATCCAAAACGAAGATGTGGTTTATTGTAAACATAATTAAGGTTATTTATTTGCTGATTCTGTTAGTTTTACGCATTAATTTCTTTCATGATGTCTCCTCAACAATTTTGTTTTTGTCACCTCAAAGCATATATACCCCTCCTTCCCTCACCCTCCAGCCTTGGAGATATGCTTTCAGTTTTTGCTCATATTTTGTTTTCTCCTAAAATTATCTAACAACATTTTTTTCCTTGATGAAAGTACTTAATGCGTGCGCCTATATTGGAGTGTTCTTTATCTGATATTTCTTTGTCAAGTATGTATTTTTTTTACCCACAAACTGTTCAAATGTAAATGCTTTGCCTGGTTTTACAGTGCTTTACTTTAGATGCTTTAGAACAGAGAAGGCATTGTGGTTTTGTTATACATACATATAATAATTTACAATGTCATTTGTTCGGGGATGTAAGGTCAGAATAATTCTCTCTCTCCCTATGTGTGTGTATGTGAGAGGGTTTGTGAAAGAGAACTGATGTGTACTAATGTGTGTTTGTGTATGTTTGTGTTTGTTCTTCTATGGGGGAGGAAGGGTGCAGTAGGGCGTAAAGTGCGTAAAAACGGGATACGGAGGTTGCAAACAAACTTCTTTTTTTGCCATGTTTTTTGCCTTTTTTATTTTCTGGTGCTCATAGTTTATATAGCATCTTCTGTAATACCCACAATTTATTTCTTATCTTGTATCTTGAGACCTGATGACACGGTCGATAGGAGATGTAAAACGCACATCAATTATCATACATGCATATGCATTAGGACTGCGTATTTTTCCGAGAGGGCCGCGCCTCCATCTTTTCCACTTTCAAGGAATGTAGAAGCATTTCCCCCCTAAAAACCTCTCCCCCACATTTCTCGAAATAATTGTATGTTGTCATAAAAACACATTTTAGTCGTTTTTAGTTAGGAATTATCAGTCGTTTTAAATGTATTATTATGCGTTATCGTGACCCGGTCAAGTTGTAGCATATTACCCCCCCTGCCTTCACACCTGAACCCCGGTCTGGGAAACCGGATCCAGGGTAAATTGCCGTGGAAATGCAACTAAATGAAATGAAAAAGGCACCGAGGGAGGCTGCATTGTTGTTTGTGGAAATTTCCATTGTTATTTGCGTTGGAGTTATAATTTGATTAAAAAATAATTATTATCATTAACATTATTATTAACAATAATAACAAATATTAATTTTTTTATTAAACTAATGATTAATGTCATAGTTTATTAGAGGGTATTTTTTGAATCCTGCTGGCTTTATATGGAATATCAATTTTTTGAATTCATTCATGTTATATTATCCAGATGTTGTGTACACTCAGCGTGATAGATCTGAAATCTGTTTAGAATATCAAACACAACATTTTAACAAATATTTGTTGATCTTTATTAATTTTATTTATGACAGATTTGCTGGATATTGAATAATGAGTAAAGGGTCTGTAGGCAGCGTGTGTTCGCGTGTATGTGTGTATCTGTGTCTGTTCAATATTTATTTTAAGGATCAGCAGTCGTCAGGTCGTCAAATTTGCGTGGTGGCTGCGATATTATCCGGTCTGATCCGATTTTCTGAACATTTGCCTAAATTAAAATGTGATTGAAAGGAGCTTGCCACGTCAGACCTTTTTAGAGTGAGTCATAATAATAATAGTAATAATAATAACATATATGTTTTTATCTAACATCAACAATAACAGACTTATCTGAACATTTATTACAAACTAAATTACCCACTTCCATGCGTTTTCACCTCCAAACTGCTCGCAATGTCAAAGCTGCTCCTCACATCAGGACACCTCTGTCCCACCCGCCCCCTCATAGAAATATGCAAAATTGGTTTCCTTTCTCTTTCCCCCCCATCAAATCCCCTGTTCTTCCCAGCTGCGCAATTAGTAGGAGATCTGCCGCATCCCCCACTCCAAAAGTAAATCAGGTCATTGGCCATAAGGACTCCATTTATTTCTCTCTCTCTCTCTCTCTCTCTCTCTCTCTCTCTCCCTCCCTCCCTCCTGCTCTCTGTATCTGTCTATCTCAGTTTCGTTATACTCGTCATATACACCTGTTTCCCTTTTTTTATGTAATTTGCCGGGAGACACATTTCGTTCATTATAATACGATATTTCTTGTATAAAAATAAAGAGTTAAGCCTTGTGTGACAGCAGCAGTCACAGTTATAAACACATGTTACTCTCATAAACTGTAGTAATGTGTACTTGAACTTTTCGTCTACTTGAGAATGAGATGGTTTAGACTGAACGGGTTTGTCCCATCATTTTTTTCCCCTCTACTTTTTTTTTCTCCCACGAATTATGACTGTCCTTGGTTGATTTTTAAAGCTTAAACTGTTGCTAGCTAAATAATTTCACTCATTTAATATTAATAAATAAATATAAATATAAATAAACAAAACATAAAAAAAAAAAAAAAAAACTTTTAGAAAACTTTCACAAAGCATGTGTTCCATTCACGTGACTGATAGCAAACATTAGAAATGCTTCGTTGGTCAAGAAAGTTTAAAGCAACAAAGCCACGATTTTATAGGGAAAAGTGGGGGTGGGAGGTGATGATATCAACGATTATAAGTCTATATTTCCTTTTAAACTTTTTTTTTTAATAAAAGACTCTCAGAATATTATATCAAAAATAAGCTTTTGGCTGTCTGTTTATTATGGCATGTTTTGCATGTTTCCTTTTATGGAATTAAACAGCTCTGTGTTTGTCTACACCAGACGTGCAACATCTCCATACAAACTCTAGACAGTCTGAACTCTGTAGAATACCTACATCACTTTCAGACTCAGAAGAAAATTGGCGCCACAAATGGAACCGTTGAGATTTACTGGGTTAAGCGCTGAGCTATTTCTCCCTCCACCTAAAATCACACCCCGCCGCTCCACCTGCCATTTCAGCTGAAGCGCGGTCAAAATAAAAATCTACGTTTCACTCCGGCGTTCCGCTTCGACAGGTGACCGCTGTTCTCCTTTCAGAGCTCGTGTGCCGGTGAGTTAAGCGCGTGAGCAAACACTCCTAGCCTCTGGAGCACCTGCTGCACGCGGTGCGTCGAGGC
>JAUCMU010000027.1:1922959-1945232 GCA_032275025.1 Enteromius treurensis | reverse complement strand
TATATATGTGTGTGTGTGTGTGTGTGTGTGTGTGTGTGTACATATATTTTGACTAGAAATTAACTCGTTAATGACCACAAAACAAAACAAAAAAAGATGTAGCCTGTGGAAGTAACCATAGCAACAGCAAGCTGCTCTAGCGCTTTGCCGCGTTTTTTTGCGAACAAATGTGAACTGGAAAACAACATTAATGTCAATATCATTTTATCATAGATTTAAATAGTACAAATATAGTCACTAACAAAAATTATACTGATTTGTTTAAGACGGCCCTAATACGAAAGACACACATGGTTGAAATAGTTGACACAAACTAGTGATTAACATTCTTTTTAATTTCATGAAAAAAAAAAGTTAAAAGTCTTTTCTGTGTTTAGCGGAATTCTGTATGTGTGTGTGTTCGTCTGTCTGTCCATATTATGATACAGTATATTCATTTACAAATTAACCCTCTAGTAGTTTAGGAATGCATGTAGATAGTTATAGATCAAATATACAATAAACTCCTGATTTTAATAAGATTATATATATTTTTTAAACAACCATTAACATTGTTATAGATTAGATAATAAATGGTCTGAATTACAAGAGGCGAGGTGACTTTGTATTATAGTTATGTATATATATATATATATATATATAATTTATAAATCCTGCACCTCAGTAATTATGACCCTTGACAAAAAATCATAAGGGTCATCATCTGAAAGCTGAATAAGTAACCTTTTAATTGATGTATGTTTTTTTAAATATCTGTAATCTGAGGATTTAAAAAAAATTAAATAAAAATAAATAAATATTTAGAAAATCACATTCAAAGTTGCCAGAAAGAAGTAATTAGCAATGCATATCACTAATCAAAAATGACGTTTTGATATATCAAAGTTGGCAGTTTACTAAATATCTTCATGGAACATAATCTTTCCTTATGATTTTTGATATAAAATTAAAATGGACAGTTTTGACTCTCAATTCTGATTTTGGCTATTGCTACAGTTGTGTCTATTCTACTTATGATTGGTTTTGTGGTCCAGGGTCACATTTGGGTAACCTCAATCGCCTTGCGTAACAACACTCCCCATTTTCCACCCTGAACATCATGAAAGCATGTGTAGATGAGCTAATCTCTGATAGTTACATTCTTCAAGAAGTTCTTGTAAATTTCTCTATGGTTTCATATTTGACATTGTAGCCTCCGATCAACTTGTCTAATAACAGGATTCCTGCAGTTCCTGTTGCAGATTATGATATACTTGCATTTTACTTGCAAAAAGTGGCCAGAAGCAGGGCAGTTTATAAAGTGTTTTAACTACAGTTTATAAACTACCCGAAACTCAGGAGATTTGGAAGAATTCACATTTTATTGAGAGCACCGACATTCTCAACCTTAGAAGAAAGAGCTACTTCTGCAAATGCTGATTTATTTTTTTTCCCCTGACGCTGCAGTAATGTGAAAATAAGGAAGTTGTAAACCCCTTACCCATTTCAAAATCCAATCCCTTATGCATTTCGAACTGCGTTTATCATCCTCACCCAATCATATGTTTGATTCATTAAATGTATTTGAAACGCTAATTATATAACCAAACCTATAGATATACACCTCTTCTACTCTCCCACTTTTCTCTCGCTCTCTTCTCAAAGAGATTGCCATACAAATGTGGGAGGTTACATATGACTGGTTTCCAATCCACTCGAGCTCACTCACGCAAAGCACTGAACAATCACAGGGACAACAGTGGCAGGCGAGATTTACTTTAATATACCAGAACAAATGTAATCTAAACACAAGTGTACATGTGTCCTCCTCAGCCTAGCTATGAAGAAATGTCCAATGCACGCACACACCTCATGCTTGCTATCGTAAACCCATTTATAACTGGGTGCAGTGTAGGGCTGACTTTAGATTCAGCTGGAAGTTACTCAGCACCTGTAGTATTGATTTTTCCTTGACTGCGCCTTGCATAAATGATTATTGGTTTGATAAGTGGCTTGTCTGAGGAAAGGTATAAAAAACAAAGGAGGAAGAAAGTCAGCCTCTCTCTCTCTTAATCTCATGAGTCATTTTAAAAGGTTAAAGAAAACATAATGACACTAGAAGCTGTTAAAAAAATATGCGGCGTTGTGGCGCGATACAGACAGGTTTGACAGCGGAAATGGCCCTTGAACAATCTGCGAATAAATTAATTGGGATGCTCGGAGGCAAATGGATGGTTGAATTGCGTTGTTGTCGAACAGTTACACACCCCAAAAATATGCGTCTGGTTATGTAGGTGAGAACAGTGATCGAAAGAGAGATTGTGAGTAGATTTCTTTGGGGACAGGGTGTGAAGATCTACGCGTGTGCATGCGAGAGAGAGTGTGTGTCTAAGCAAATGCAGATGAGCGACTGAGAGAGCTGCATTATGCATAGCGGCTCACCATTGGCAAAAGCCTGGGCTGTCCGCAATACATATTCAAATGCCATTTTCATAGCGAGCGAACAAAAAAATATATGTATGTATGTATGTATATGTTGTGCAAATGTGCAAGAAAAAGGACCACATAAAGAGAGAGATGGGAAAGAGGAAAACGGAAGGCGATTAACGAGGAAGGATGGAAAAAACAAGGAGAAATGATGAGCAAAGACATTTTTGAGCAGGAATTTTTTCGGTTCGAGGAAGTGGGTGGGGAATGACGCGTCCATCTTGAGAGTTAGACAGATAGATAGGGAAAATGGGCATCATTAATGGAGCATTTCAGCATTCCCAGCCCTTTTGCCTCGTTTGGCATATGGCAACGAGAATGGCAAGGAGCTGCAGGGCTTCGTTAGCCCTCACACGGAAGTCATCTCAGAACAAAGGGAGAAGAAATGGGGCTATACCATTGGCGTTTCGTTTTACTCTCCCCCTAAATTACTGAACTTCTACCCTAAATGTCTCAACAACTGTCCATGGACATAATGAAGTCCTTGGACGTAGAGGTCAACCTCTTTTTTGCATGGTTTGTGTGGATACTGCTGCTGATGTATTTTCTGATGTAGTGTTTTGCAAATCACAATTGGCCCGTTATGCACATTGCCTGCACGCTATTGGTCACAGTATTTTTCAGTCATCCCCTTTAGCAAGGATGGAAAAAAATAACATTTTTTATTGCATTTTGTAGCATTTCGGAATATTTTTGTGCCAGTCAGCATTATAATGACGTAATTTTCAGCAGCTTTAAGGTTAAGTCACACATGTAAAATTTAGGCAAAATTTCCAAGGGGAATTTTCCTCCAAACCTCTTTTGCACTCACACAAAACTAACGATCGCAATTTTTTTCAGAGCAATAGTAAATGTGACAAAACCTTAATCAATCACCTGCCATATAGCTCAGGTAATTGCCTCAAAAATGTTTAGAATCCTATGTCTAGAGGTCCTGTGGTATTCCAAAACTGAGAATGGGAGCACATTCCTACCAACATCCCAATAGTGACACCTGTTGGTGTGGAGGACAAACTGCAACTGTCCTGCTCTCAAGCTTTTCCTCTTCCCCCTCCTTAACTCAGACTCCCCCCACCACCAACACCCAGACAGTGGGGACGATATCCCCAGGCTGTCCCTTTTGGAACCACAACCCCTTACCCAGAACCCCACTGTGAGATTATAGATATTGCAATCTTTATTATGGGGGTTTATACTTTAGGCTATAATCTGCAAAGGCAAAAAGGGGTGGGGGAGCAGGGGGACTAACCAGTTGACCTGTTTTTCATCCCATTTCAATAAGACCATGACCATATTTCCTACTGTTGCTGTGTTTTGTTCAGATCTACTGTGAACTGATGTGTTGTCATGCAGGCTTTCCGCTATTGTCTATATTTGCTTTTGCCACGAGCAGGGTGGCATTTGCTGTTGCTTGTCCAATAACAAGAGAAAGATTTTGTATATGTCTATATATATATAAATATATTCTTAAAAAGAGCTATTACAGATTAACAGATGTTTGTTGATGCTTAGTTTTAAGTTGTATATCCGTGGAGAGGAGGAGATTGGCACTGTCTATAGTGCTGAAATGTGTTTAGGGACCATTCAGTCACTGTCCGTGGTGCTGAAAAGGGCTCTCAGAATTATATTTGATACAGCTCAGAAACCGGGATAGAGTGCACTCTCCTCTCGTCCCAAATAGCACTTAAGGCTGACGGCAGCCAGGGACTGCTCCATTTTGAGAATGTCAGGAATCTTTGCTGTTTAACTCTAATGCTGGATCCCAGAGGTTCTTTACACAAAAGCGTGGGTCAAACATTTCCTTCAAATCCTAGATTTGTCTGTGCAACTGTGTCACTACATTGAAAGCCAACCTCGCAAGCACAGCAAAGCTCAGTCTAGTCCAAAGGTTCTTAGACTGAGGGGGGGCTTGTTATGGCCCAGTAGGGGGCCTCAGTAAACATTTACATTGGCTAAAGCATTGTAAAATTACTTAATTCATTATTTTTTGTTAAGAGTTGATTCAATGTTGAATTAATGTTAAATTAATGTTGTTCAAACAACAGATGTGTGATAAAGAATTAAGAATCAAAATGCAAGTTCTTGCCATTATTTATTTGACTGATTGATTAAGTGATTGATTGATTGAATAATACAATTTTAACATTATTACACAATGACATTATTTAAATAATTTAAATGTATTACCAGCCAAAACTAATCAGCAGTTTCAGCAGAAATTGAAACATCACAGCAATGTAGGGGTCTTTTAAATAATAACCTTGACTGTAGGGGACTTTAGAGTGACAAAGGCTGAGAACTGGCAGTCTAGACATTGTTCTAATGTAATTCAGCCTTTCATGCAAAGCATTTACAAAGGAAAACTTTTATTTGATGCAAATACATTTTATCCAATGCAACCTGTGACTCTTGATGGCACTTCCATTCACTTCAGCCCCCCCACTCTAAACCTGGTCCTGTCTGGACACTTGCCCCCTGGCTCACACCCACCTCCATAATCTGCCCTCCCCACAGGGCAGAGTGAGAGTGGAAGTGATAGAGGCCCTCCACCGTGCTGCGATTATCAGGCCAGGAAGGCTCTGTGTGTGTTAAATGTGAAAGGAGATTATATGGATTTAACTCTCTGCGTCTGGCGTACAAATTCCAATCACATAACACATCCCTTCATGTTCTATGGGAATATAAAAAAGAGAGGGAGAGCGAGTGATGGATGAAGAGAGAAAGAATTCAACCCCCCACCTTACCCAGTAAAAGCTTTAGCTCTAATCTCAGCCTTTCAATTCTCTAGCATCACTTTTTTTCATGTTTTTCATTCTATGGTTTGCATGTATTTATATTTTGCATGATTTTTTTCCTCATCAGAATAAATATTGTTATTGTCCTTACTAAGCCTTTTAAATAGAGAAGCCTAAACTGTCAAGCGTAACAATAACAATAATACAATCATTAAAGGAAAATAATATATTCTTGTGTCTTTCAAAATCCATTTAACTTATTTACAATATATTTTAAAGAATGTTCAAGTTGTTCTTTTCCATGCAACGCAAGTGAATAGGGACTTTCATTGCATTAAAACAAGCTGCAATAGGTGAACTGTTCCTTTAATATTTAATGTTATTGGGTATGAATTCAAATTTCATATTTATTTTATATATTGCTATGCTGTCTATTCAGCATGCGTAAGCTTATAGGTACCCCATTGACATTAATGCCATGGTAGCATGTTACCAGTACTCGTTCACAATCACAAGAATGGGGGTTAATCCAGGCATTGTTGACATAAACCTGGTGGGGGGCATTAATTAAATGTAATTGCCTTAGAAGAAAATTCTCTTGCTTTGGGTTGTGTCTCCCTTGGCTCGGAGCCAAAGCTGAGCTAAGCAATTCTCTGAATACAAAAAGATACAGAGCCATCCCACCCGAACCATGTAATCCGTAATAGAGCCAGCAGATAATAAAGATGCCAGAATGGTAAATCGCTAAAACGCTGCCTTTCAAGGACATCATTAGCTATGCTGCTAAATTAGCACGCGTGTTAATTTACGCAAACCGCCCAATTTTTTTTTTCTCTTTTCTCACAGTAGTCCGGATTTGGTAATACACGAGAGCGAATGATTGTCTGATCCACATTAGCTGTCAGAGAGGTTTGTGGATACATAGCGGGGGTTCTATGACCTATTTATTCTCCTATCAGATGGCAGCATTCAGCACGGCTTGCACCGCTCACATATTAGATTAGTGATATTCTTTAATGCCTGCCCTACAACTGTGCTGTTATAGCTGTCATTTGGGTTAAGGTTAGATAAGTCGCTTTGGTAAGAAAGCATCTGCCAAGAATGTGCAGAAGATGTCAATGGGGAGTAAAGATCCATTCTTGCTGTGGACAAAGTTGCTCTTTGTTTTGAAGCATTGCTGAATCCTGCATCTGGCTTTGTTCATTTCCTTCCGTGTTTGCTTTTGTGGAAATTGCAGCATTTTCTGTTTTTGGTTTTACAAGGAGTCATTTTAACATTTCATTGAAAATTAGTCATGGCAGCGCCATATTTCATTTTTTATCATGAATGAAAATGAGATTGTGAGGGTTAGAAGTAATCCACATTAAATAGATTGTACTGTTCTTTGCAGAATACAGATTGGTTATTTTACAAAAAAACCCCAAAAAAACACAACAACAACAAGATTTGTGAGTTAGCAAACATTATGGGATCTAGGACCTTTAGTGTTTGCAATTGTAAGAACAATTACTATAAAGATAACTATATGCTGTTGCCTGTTTATTCTAAGCACATGCTCATCTGACATGATCATAGCACATGATCATAGATTAGCTGAAAAAAAAAAAAAAATAAATAAAAAACTTTCTAAATGTGATTTTTACGATATTGTTTCTCTGTGCCTATATCGTTATAGCTGTGGTGTCCTTCACATCCATGTTTATGATGTGTCAAGCTGTCCTCCAAGTAATACGCCTGTATAGATTGTTTGTACAATAGTGGTGAAATATGACCCATCAGAGCGTATACTAAAATTGCACTGCTATTGGCAAAATAACATTTGCATATCAATGTTTTGTACTATTTTATTGGCCATGTGATTAGGGGTTGGTGTAGTTTAGTTTGTAGAGCAATGCATTATAAGACAAGATGTGATCATGTGATCATGGGTTCAAACCCACAGGACGTATGTGCTCGTAAAACCATATAAATCATGATCTTGCACAATTTTTGTAATGGGTAGGTTTAGTGTTAGTGTGGTCATTCGTACAAATTAAACCTAGTAAAATATGTTTTAATCACTGTGAGATTAGTGTAAAACTGTACACACTGCATTTAAACAAAACACATTTTGATTGTTAATGACAGTATACGTCATTTCATGACAACATTTGCAATACGACACTGTCACTATTTTTACGCCCACTAGATGGCACTTACCTTTAAAACATAAATATAGGTCATAATTAGATACTTGCACAAAAAAAAGGAAGAAAAAAAGATGTACAAATTTTTTGTTAGAGGACAGATTCTTAATTCTACACCTTTCAGTTTATCATTTCGACACAGTTTTTCAAAAGTATAAATGTGCTGATGCATTCAACCGTAGATGGCTAAAAATACAGCCAACAAATTCAACCTGTAGAGGGCGCAGCCTTTGAAATAATACAGCTATTATTTTATTCTTGAACCGATTAATTAGCATGCATTTTTTTACCACCTGTGTGATGCAAATTGTAACAAATGTTGTTCAAACAACAGATGTGTGATAAAGTTCACATATGTTGAACAAACCAAACAGCCAATGGGCGACAAAGTAATTGCAGCTTTTGGAAACAGTTACTGAGTTTTTAGGATATAGTTGTGACTTGCAGTTAATTTCTCTAACGATGCATCATACTATGTAGTTAATCATCAGTCGTGAGGTCAGTAATGACGTCAACATCAAATATGTCAGACCAACTTGTTTTGAACGATTATAACTTCCAAACAGTTATGACTAGCTAAGTACTTCAGAATCGAACATGTTGACCCAACTTACAGTATTCCAAACAATGGATGTGCAACAAAGTAAGAAGTCTGGGGAACAGTTATGATATCCTATAGTTAGGCATCATTTGTGAAGTTAACATGCCTAACCAACTGGTTCCAAACAACAGATGTGTGTCGAAATAACTGCCGCTTTAGGGAACAGTTGTAACTTGCTACAGTAGTGACAAGTTGACCTCAGCTTTCCCACATAGATTGTGCACTTGGTAAACCTCAGACAAATAATAAGATAAAGGACAATTTTTGGTTACATCATCTTCCCAAATCCACTGATTGATTTCTAAATATGAATTGCGTTGTGCTGACCCAGTGGGAACGTCTCTGGGATAATCCAATCAGAGCAAGGCATGAATGTGAGGTGGATGTTTGCCAGATTCACACGCAGTGCTACTTTTATGTTTCAAAGTGCACTAACCCAAAGCTACAAGTATGCACTGGCCCCTTTACCTGTTCCGGTGCTGATGTAAAGAATAAGATCTTTGGTCACTTTGTGACTGACAATGCTGTCTCTCTTCCAGTGCACAGCGAGGATGTGGTCTCGACGCGGCTGTACTTTGTGAATGCTTCCCTGCAGAGAGTGACCTTCTCCAGCTCAGTGGGGGTGTCCCTGCCCTGTCCTGCGGGTGGCGCCCCCCATGCCGTCCTCCGCTGGTACCTGGCCACTGGCGACGACATCTACGACGTGCCACACATCCGCCACGTTCACGCCAATGGCACGCTACAGCTCTACCCCTTCTCCCCCTCTGCCTTCAACAGCTTCATTCATGATAATGACTACTTCTGCACTGCCGAGAACCAGGCCGGCAAGATCCGCAGCCCTAGCATCCGTGTCAAAGCAGGTGAGACATGACTGCATCCATCCATCTGTCCATCTACATATTTCATGTATTTATATGTTATATGTCAGGGCAGTGAGTAAAAGTTTTTTTTGGGTCAGGTCTTACAAGCAAGTCATGACCGATTCTTAGTATTAAAGTATTAAGTAAGTAGTTGCTCATTAATATGCATATTAATAGCATAATGTTAGTACTTATAAAGCACATATCAATGACTTATATATATGAGACCATATTTATATGTAAGACCATATTTTACTTCCCTTAACCCTACCTAGTAACTAAACTTAACATCTACCTTTTAATTAAGTCAGTTTTATTAGTTAGTTAAGTTTTCATATATAAATATATATATAATATAAATCCTTAAGTTAGGGATGTAGAATAAGGCATTATTATGTGTTTGATTAGCACGAATAAATGGCAAATATTCTAGTAATACGCATGCTAATAATCAACTAATTGGTTTAACTGTAAAATGAAGTGTTACAAAATTAATAATATTACACTAATATATTTAAAATATAAAACAGATACATTTTATATTAATAAATGTACTGTCATAAATTATTATTATTATTTTTTAAGCAACACAAAGTAAAACATTTTTTACATCTCCTATATTTTTCAAGCTTTTACAGTCTCAACATATTATAGTTATTTTTACATTGAAATTAAGTTTTAAAATATTGTCATTTATTACTGATAATGTATCTATTTATCTATTGTATAGGGGCCAATTCTTACTATGAACTAGTTACTTATTATCAATAACATATTGGCTGTTTCTAAGAACTTACAAAGCACATATTCTGCATGACCATATTCTACATCCCTAATCCTACCCAATACATATTAATTTGACTAACTATCAATAAGCAGAAGATTAGTAGTTTATTGAAACAAAAGTCACAGTAAATGTTTTGTTAATAGTGAGAACTGTACCTTAGAATAAAGTGTGACCCTGCACACTTCTACCCTGAAAGACTGCACTGGCTTTAGTTTGTGTCAGCATCTATTTACAGACCATATTGCTTTTAGAAAAGAGCCTAGTCAAGGCAAGTGCTGTGGCAGAGGTGGCGCGTGATATTACAGGTGGAACATGAGTTCTTAACTTAACATCTGCAGTAACAGCAGAAGTAGCGGCCGCCATATTGCTAACCTAAATAAGAATGTAAGTGCCTGGATGTCCCAGTGGCCGGCCTGTTGACCTGGCTGCTTTAAAAAGCAGCGCACAGACGGGCACACGGCGCTACAGACAGTTGGCTGACTGACCCTCCCAGTCGGTGCCAAGGTCACCGTTTGTGAGTGGGGCTGGCCGCTCGGCAACAGCGAGGGATATCCATACACCTCCCTACACTCACTCTGATGCCAGCCTGTGCAGTGCCAGTGTCCCTCCTGTCTCCCAGTCTCCATCTGTCCTCTAAGCTAGAGTTCCCATCTCCCACACACACACGCGTACGCGTTCACCTACTCTGAATTTCCCAGAAATAACCCCATCGAGCAACACCGATCTTACACCTTTATAAATAACGTCAGCTTGAACAATTCTTTAAATGTAACCAGGCGAGTTCAGCCCATGCTACTTTTTCCACCTTACCCGCTTTAACATTAAAGTCTCAGAGGATGGAATGAATTACCTACCAACCGGCGACAAGACGGGGGTGACTTTCGCCTCAAATAATTACACTAATTAATCAATTAAGTGCTGAGATGCAGCAAAACTGCTAGTGGACCTAGCAACCCACTCAGAGCCCCAAGGAACCCAACACTGGGGCTCCCAAACCAGCCAATCAGATCCTGGCACTGAAGGGTTACCATGGGTACAGTGAGGGGAGGGGCAGGGTGTGGCGCTGAATGTCTCAGGTGGCACTGGAGAATGATGACAGCTGACAGCTCACTGTATGACACCATCCCCCCCCCCCATGCATGTCTCTCTCTTTCTCTCCCTCTTCCTCTTTTCTCACCCACTCTCCTGCATGCTGATCCTGTGCCAATAATAGCACGGGCACCTGTGTGGATAGCTCTACATTTATGAAAATCTCCCTATGAGGGCTTCATATGAGTGTGTGTGTTCCTCCTTCCACTCACTGTTCATTTTTCATTTAGCCTTTTACAGTGTCTCGACTCTTAGCATGTCCCCATTATCCTGTATACTACAAACAGGTTATATCTATCTATCTATCTATCTATCTATCTATCTATCTATCTTTTTGGCCTCCCTCCATCTGTCCGTCTGTCTATATGTCTGTTGTACATCTTTCTTTCTTTCTTTCTTTCTTTCTTTCTTTCTTCTATCTATCTATCTATCTATCTATCTGGCCCCCCTCCACCTGTCTGTCTGTCTGTCTGATTTCCAT
This sequence comes from Enteromius treurensis, assembly GCA_032275025.1. Taxonomy (NCBI): domain Eukaryota; kingdom Metazoa; phylum Chordata; class Actinopteri; order Cypriniformes; family Cyprinidae; genus Enteromius; species Enteromius treurensis. The sequence goes on along the minus strand of JAUCMU010000027.1, from coordinate 1,934,027 downwards.
CTTTCTTTTTTTCTTTCTTTCTTTCGTTCTTTTTCTTTGTTTGTTAATATAGCCATGCTATATTCATCTATAATCCTAAACACAGAGTAAAATATTTAATGGAGAGTGTCCTACATCCTGTATTGAGTTTGTCTAAAGTCAGCTCCAGGGTTAAACACAGACCTTGTGCGGCGAGTGTGGCAGGTGCACTGTGACACAGGCTCACTCTTCCTTTCTTCCAACCCTTTGTTTCTTTGGCTTCCTGCCTCCTGATAGGTCATGTTAATTTTTTTTTTCTCCACCATTACATTAATGAGCACCTTTCACCAGCTCATTCTTATTCAATTTGGATCTTTTCCCCTTTTTTTATACATCTTGCGTCATGAATAAGTAAATACGGTATTTGGTTTCTTTCAAGTTAATTATTTAAATGATAGTGAGACAGGACTCGGTCCTCCTGGTGTGCGCAAAAGGAGAAAGAGAGCACCAGCCCGTGTGTCAGTCGGTATCCAAGCAACCGATGAGTATAGTCAGGCATCAGTAACATTCTAATGATGCCGCACATGAAGACGGAGAGTCATTTGCCCATAAAAAATGCTATCTGCTATTGTTGTCGGCAAATTCATCTGTGAATTTTACGCATGCATTATTGAAGCCTTAGAGATGTTTTGGCTTGTTTACGCTCCTTCGACCGCTGTAAAACAACATTCCACAGCCAGGTGTAGTGCAATCCGAGTTGAGGTGAAAATAAAACTAGCTAATAGAGGGCCGCTTTGAGTTAGTTTGTCTTCAGAAATTCAATAAAGCCCGAGACTCTCAGTCAATCAATGACTGAATAAATGATTATTTGTAGACTATGGAGTCCTGAGTGTAATAGGGAGTTCTATTGATCTGTTCTATCGATTCAAAACTCATCTGCATTGGTAAGAAGCTGGTTAGTTAACAGTGGGCAAATATACACAGCCTGTTTTAACTTACTCAAGCGTCTTTCATTTACATATTTGCATAGACCAGAAAGAAAAGAAACATAATGACTGGGCTCAGCGATTCATGACTTAACTATCAGACAAGGACACTGATTCGCCTCGCTGTGGGTGACACTGGCACCTGGCAGAAACCGTTATTAATGACCAAGGAAATTCACCCGCAAGCCAGGCGTTAATTATATATAGAAATAGAAGTAGCGAGTGAAAGCGAGACAGGAGGGGGTGGCCTCAGAGCGCGGTTGTGGGTGATTGCCACATTTCATGAATTCTTATGATCGCTCTCTTTTTTGATGGACTGAAAAAGCTGCGTAGTTGAATTGGCCGCGAATCCAATTGCAATACCCACAGAGTTCTCGGAAAACATCCCCCGACTGTGTGATCAAATTTGCGCCGTCATGTTCGTGAATGAGATGCCCTTGCTCTGCGTCTTGCGTTACTTCCCCAAAGATACGAGGGAGAAATTAAAATCCGTAAGTAAATAGATGTTGATGAAAGACACAAAGCAAATTGAGTCCCTGAAATTAAAATGAAATTTAGCGCCTCCTTTAATCTGCTCGCGCTCCCCTGTTACCCTTTACTGTAGGAGGATCTCCTTGCCCGTAAATAACATCTTCGTACCCTGCTCGCTTTGTGTGTTCTTCTCGTCTATTGATTTTTTCGTCTGGGTTCCGGTTGTCAGGTGCAGAGAGGGTCCCTTTAGCGCGGGCAAATGTTTCTGACAGCTCCAGAGGCTGTGCAGTGTCGTCCACTCGCCGCCGTCTGCATGCATTGCCAGGGTGATTTAGAAAAAGGCCACTTCTTGAACTCTTGAACACCTCTTGACACAGACAAAAAAAAAAAAGAAAAAAGAAAATGAAAAAAGGTGCAGTCGCCCTATCACAGTCACTTATGTTTTTTTTATTAAAATGAATGCATTTGACCCATATCAGTATTCTTTTCTTCACTCTTCTGCCAAAATATTATGTATTTAAATATTGAATGGAAATTTATATAGCTATTAATATTAATGATATTTTATTTAATTAAACATAATTATCATGTACAATTGACTGAAGTTTTATTATTATTATTATTATTAAGATTATTGTATTGTATTACTTATGAGTCTGCCATTAATATGATTGGTGATGTTGTAAATGAAAAAAATTAATAAAAAAAAAAAAAAATGTATATAGCTATATAATAGAATAAAATATTGAAAATTAAGAAAAGGATATCCCACTTCAATGTTTGATTTAATGATTATTTCCTTTTTTGAACAACTCTGTAAATATGACAGAGTTAAACACAATTGAATTATTTAATAAATAAAAAAATAATAAATTCTTAACTCTGTTTTTCTTCCACCTCATCATGAACAGTGTTCAGGGAACCTTACACAGTTCGCGTGGCAGACCAAAGGTCCATGCGGGGCAACGTGGCCGTCTTCAAGTGCCTAATCCCCTCTGCTGTGCAGGAGTACGTCAGTGTGGTGTCCTGGGAGAAGGACACTGTCTCCATCGTCCCAGGTAAGACATTCCTTGCATGGTTGTGCTGTTAAATTAAGTGCAGATTTGAAATCTGTTATGTTTTTTTATACATTTTAAGACCCTAAATCTGTAAAGGAAGACTTGTTGCAACTGCAGTTTGCAGTTTATCGGCTCTGTCGTTGAAAGGGTGGGAAGGTCATTCGGGTTTCAAGGTGTGGAAAATGATGGGTGTTGTTTCGGAGTCCAATGTTAGGCATGGGTGAGCATTCTGGATATTTTCTCCCAAAATTATGCTCCAAAAAATGCAAAAAAGTGTAAATTCCATATGATATATATATATATATATGCATTTGTATACTGTACAATTTAATGGCTGAAAGATTGGTGACCCTCTTTCTGCCTGCATAATGAAGTAGGCCCAATCTTCGAAAGCGATTTTAGACTTTACAATGTAAATTTACATTTGTGTTTGTTTTTCTGAGGTGTTAAAATGAAAGCTCCTGTTTTGGATTTTATTTTTTTATTTTTAATGTTCTCAATATGGTTTTAAAGAACTCTCCCTAATTCATTTTGACCTTTCTCAATATCTCCCATTTTGTTTGGATGGAGCAGAAACCGAAAAATAGGGCAATTCAACAAAATGGAGCTGAATCATGACACATAATGCTCTGTACTGTCAAAATGGATAATTCTCATTTATTCTCAATATTTTCTAACATGGTATGCATACAACATTACACAAATATTTTCACGGGGGTAATGTCCAGGAAGGTTTGTCTGAGAACGACTATGCATATTTCCGAATTCTACCTAAATGAAGATATGACTCACAACATCCAAGTACATTGGGACCAAATGTTGGTTCATAGTTATTGATAAACACAATTCGCATGAAACAAATTGTGATCTTATCATAACTTATGAGCAGGATACTTTAAATTCTAGGTTTTATGTTCTCTTATGCTTGATTGTTAGCATTTGTGCCTATAATGCATTGGTATATGTGTGTGTGTGTGTGTGTGTGTGTATATATATATATATATATATATAAATTATACAAATATATAAATACATGTGTATATATTTGTACAATTTCTTTTTGTCACCTTTTCTTTTTCAATTAGCACAGATATTTGTATTTCTTTTTGAAGCTGATTTATTGTCAGCATCATTGATCTAAAGGCAAACCCTTTCAAACTGAAAAGAACTCAGCTGATAGAGTGAATACAAGACTTGGTAATAGTATAGCTTAACATTAACTTTATAAGCAACTTTAGTGCAATGCAAAAAACATGAACTAGCATTTTTAAGAAAAATAAATCCTCGTCAGGTTGAAATTGCAAATTGAAATTTATTTCAATTATGGAACATAATTTTAATAGTTTTTATTTTAGGTTTGATTAACAATAATCAATAAACAATAATAATAATAACAGTAAGACACAAATATATATATATAAACCCAGTCTGATAGTGGACAAATACTTTTCCACTTTATCAAATTCCCTGTAAAGGCAGCAAAATGATTCTGCCAAGAGCGCTTCGTGTGTGCCTTCAAACAAGGTAGCCGTTTTCTTGAGTAGCGGACTTCCTAGCTCAAGTGGCAGAGTGTGTGTACGTTTGTGTGAACCCTGGCCTTGTAGTTGATTGGAAAATCAATAGGTGCTGCTTACACTGGCCAAGTCAGGAGGAATCAGTGACTAGAGTCTCTCTCTTTCTCTCTTTGCTCAGTTCATCTTTCTCAATGGAGGAGTGCATCTTCTTGCCCTTCACACTGGAGCACTCATTGATCCGCTTTAGCCGCTGTGTCAATGTGTATCAGTATAAGGGGTCCAGAGGTTTCCAGCAAATATCGATTGATTACATGCTCGGATTCCCCTCTCTCTTGTCACGGATGTGGACGTGTGAGTGGTCATCCACACAATAAGGGGGATTGTGGGAAAACGTCCGTAGGGATGTACACCTTGGTGGCGCGTATATCTATGTGATTCCAGGCCAGCGCCTTTGTTGTTTTCTCCTCTATCTGTTGTGTAGCATTGTTGTGGCTGACCGTGACTTCCAACTTAATTGATTAACCAGTAGCTTTAATGGATTAACAGAAGGTCACACTTCCAGCTCTAGCAAACTGACTCTGACACTCTTTGCTTAAAGATTACCTAGCACATCAATCGAGCTAAAAAATTCTAATCATTTGCTTCAACATGAGAGAAGCTAACTCTCTGGTTTATCTTGATAAATTTAATAGACTTAAACTATGTTGTAGAACAAAGGCAGGTTGCTTAAAAGGCTTCTCTTTGCAGTATAATGTAAATGAATGCTGCCTGTTGTTAAGCTCAAAATGATAAAATAGTATTATAAAATGTATATATATATATATATATATATATATATATATATTGGATGGAGGTAAATATTTTAGTCTGTAGGATTTAAATTTATTCTATTAATTAAATTAATAATTATAATTTTATTTATTATTTACACAATTATTTTATTTTTTTTCATTTTTATTAGATTTTATTATTTATTATCCAAGTTTAATACATTCTTCTTCTACTACTACTACTAATAATAATAATAATATCAAATCAACATATTAGAATGATTTCTGAAGGCTCATGACACTGAAGATTGGAATAATGATGCTAAAAATTCAACTTCACCACCAAACGAATAAATTACATTTTTAAATATTTCACAACAGTAATATTATTTTTGATCAAATTAATGTAACCATGGTGAGAATGAGACACCTTACTGAACATTTGAACAGTTAAAATGTTATCTGAAATAAAATTCTAGGAAACCTGAACCTGACACAAACCCCGTCGGGTTCAAATGAGGAACTAGAGCTTTATTGGAGAGCTTTTAGTTAAGAGGACCAATGTGTTACCATGGCAAATGTCTCAAAGAAGGAGAAACTGGTAATACGTTGGTACTTTTTTATTAATGGTGTAATAGCGGCAGGGTTCACTTGTATGCGTAGGAGGGCCGGAGTGCGTGTGTGTGTGTGTGTGTGAAGCAGTAAGCTGATTTCTGCTGTGTGACTCATGTTTAAGATGGCAAGATGTGTAAGAGGATCAGAGAGAGCGGTGAGGAGTTAGTGCAGGATTTACAGGTTCAATTACACTGCCTGTCATTAGTCTACTCTTGTTTTAGCTGGGAGTAAAAAAAAAAAAAACTTACACCAAGCCATCACAGAGATTTTCCTCACCCCATCTCACTTTGGCTCATCAACTTCTATCTTTCCTAAATAAAGCCAATTTGTATTATTATAGACTAACTTTAAACTAAAACCTGACCTTAGATGTGAATACATTGCTGAAATTCTTTCTTGTGTGTTCAACATGTCATTTTGAGCTGCAACTGCCACAGAAACCGAAACTAGTCTTTATAATTCACTTTTTCCTTTCCAGATTTATAGAAAGCGATCACCTTTTAGCATTGAATGGATGCCACCAGAACAAGATTCCAAACAACTGATAAAAACACCCATTATATTCCATAATAAAATATTCATAAGATTGCCTTCTATAGTGATAAAGTATTTTCGCCTGAATCAGAAGAGAAATATGCACAGATCAAACACTGCTAACAAGCAAATATGGTCCAAAACCATTTTGTCGGTATATTTTGATGTGAGAGAACAATAGGGGATAGGCATTTTCACGGTAGGAAGTATGATTATGGACTGTATTTAGGCTAGTACTTTTTGTTTTACAAGACGTTCATTGATGGACTGGAGTGGTGTGGGTTACTTTTGAATTATTGAGATGTTTTTATCACCAGTTTGGACTCTCACTTTGACGGCAACTATTCACTGCAAAATGCTAAATGCTAAAAAAAGGAAACACCTTATTAAATTTTTAGGCAAACATTTTCTTTATCTGGATAGTTTTTCTCGAATTGTAAACCCAAAGGCATAGCTTGATTAGACACAACCATCAGATACAGTAAAGTATGATTGATCCTGGGGGTCTCCCTTCAATCCAGCCCCTTTTTTGAAAGGGTCATTCAGCCATTTTGCTATTTCCCATTGATGACGCTGGGATGAGGCTCATAACATCCAAGCAATTCCCTGTGCGAATTTAATGAAATGCAAAAAAGATGGAGGGATGCTAAATTATTGATCTGAAATGGAAAAGAAATAAAGAAATAAGCACGTCAGCATGCGCGATGTGGAATCATTATGCTGATAGGACTATTTATATGAAGGGCGAGGAAAAACTGCATCTTGTTTGCAGTAAATCTCGAATAGTGGTGCAGTTTGTGAGTGTAAGCGTGGATGTGTGTGGCTGTAGTTCTAGATCAGCCTGACACTTTAAGGAAAACCAAGCAAAACTGGAATAATGGGCAAAAATCTCCCATTTTTTTGCGATAAAATATATTTTAGCTGTAAAATTAGGTTTGTGCTAACTTCCTTCTCGGTACATTGCTAGCAATGTGATCACACTCCATATACTTTCCCTTTACAATCCAGTAAATGACACATTGCTGATCTTTAATAATCAATCTCTTCACTTCCTTTTGTCCTCCTTGTCTTGTCCTGTGTATTCCAGAAGTAGATATTTTGCACATTTATGCTACATTACCATGCATACACTATTAAACTCTATGAGTGACAGGAAGTGGCCATGCTGCTGCTCTCTCCTGTGTCAATATTTGACTACCTGATAAGACTGTAGCACTTGGATACATATACACAAACTGTGAGAGAATGACTAATCTGGTGAATAAAAGAAAAAAAAAATGAATATTTGAACATCTTTTTAATGGAGGGAAGGGAGGAACGGGTTTGTCAAGGCTCAAAAACATTGTAAAAGTCTATGTTCAAAGTTTTCTAAAGTCATATGATAGATTTTTTGTGTAAAAAAAGGCTGGATGGCGTAAACTATACAATACTCTGCACTCTTAAAAATAAATGTGCTTCACTTTGCTATAGAAAAACCTTTTTTGTCTGAATGGTTTCATAAAGTACCTTTAGCATCTGAAGAACCTTTCTGTTTCACAAAAGGGCCTTTGTGACAAAAGAAGGTTCTTCAGATTCTAAAAAGATATGAAAGAGGTGGTTATTTAAAGAACATTTGACCGAATGGTTATATGTGGAACCAAAAATGACTCTTCTACAGCGTCGCGGTGAAGAAACTTTTAAGCACCTTTATTTTTAAGAGTGTGTGTCAAGACTTTAAGTGAATTACAGTTTAAAATTGTATCTCAGGTTTCATTAAATATATTATAATTTGTGTTCCGAAGATGAACGAATAACTAATGGGTCGGGAACAATATTAGGGTGAGTAAACGATGATAGCATTTTCATATTTTCATCACAAAAGTTTATATGACTTCTGAAGACTTGGGACATTGTAGGTGACTGTTGTACGAACTACTTTCGTGGTGTTTTTTGAATTTTTTTCCCCCACTATTCACTTTGATTAAATATAAAAAAAAAAAAGAGTGGCTTGGAGATTCTTAAAAAAAATGCACCTTTTGTGGTCCTTTGGAAGAAAGAAAATATGAGTTGGGACAACATGCGGTTGGAGTAAAAGAGAATTTTTGATTGAACTACTGGCTTAAAGTGTTCCTTTTTGCTATTGGTGTCAGTTTGTCTGAAATAGTGTGAAATGTACGCACCAGTGTGTGTGTGCATGCATGAGTTTTTCATCAGGCAGTTTTGTTCAGATCGTTCTCCTCCTCTTCTGTAAGCCCAAAACAGTGTGAGTTTTATCTTATCTCCATGGCAACGAGTATGAAACGACGGTCGGAATGAGGAAGGTGTGAGGATGCATCGCAGTGTGATTTTTTTTTTTTTTTTTTTTTGTATTAGCGTACCACCATGGCGCCACACACATATACAGTCCAGTGCTTTCACAGTTATGCGCATGCCACAAACACATTCCGAATGGCTGACAGATTTCCTGCTGAGAGGGGCATAAACTCCAACCTGGACAGACTTCCCTGAACTGAACACTTCTGCAGAGAAAGATCAGAGGAAAAACACTGAATGAGAGAGCAGATTTAGAGGAGGATGTGAGTAGATCCATGTTCAGGTTATTTTTGAAGTGGAAGTGAACTGGGTCTGTTATAGAAGTTAAGGTGCTTCTAAGTTTATACATTTATATGGATACCAGCAATATATTACACCAGTGTTACTGTATTATTATTTAGAAACTTTTTATAATACTTCACAATACGTTATAAATAGAATACGGCAACAGTTTTGTGTTGGAGATTTATTGCACCGCATCATACCACTATCGCGAGGATATCGCCAAGTTCTCGCAAGACCAGTCGCATCTCGTCACACCCCTAATACATATATATAGCTTTTTTTTTTTTGGTTACGAATAAATTTCACCCAAGCATGCCTATTTTGTACAGTAAAAATATGTCCTCATTTACATACTAGTATTCTTCCAAATTGGTATGATTGATTGATTCATTGATTGATGGTAGACCTTAAAAGAAGATTTTTGGGAGAATGTTCATGCTGCTACTTTCCCATTCAATAAAAGTGAATGTCATAAAATGACATAAAACTTCCAATAAAGTGATCCATGTGACTCACACACACAATCTCAAAGGTCTTCTGAAGCTCATATGGAATGCTTTTATAGCACGGTCCACAGCTTGACAGCTCGAGTCCCCATTCAGTTTCATCGTATAGAAAAGTTTAAGCTTGATTTAAAAGTTAGACCTGTCAGCTGCTGATGGTAACTAGGGGTCACCCTGTTCCAGAGGAACCCGTGAACGATTGATCGTCACCTCGTGTGCGTGTATGTTAGTGTGTAGTGTTTCAGTACATTGTAATGTGTATTTGTGTGTGATAGAGAAGTTGGTCATGTCCTAACATGCCCCTCACACGTCATAAGTTTCAGTAACACACACACACACACACACATGCATTATGGAAAAGCTTTATACAAATTGTCCTCTAAAGTGAGTCTGAAAAATAAATCAATAGTCCGAGCAGTGAATGGAGTGTATGGGTTTTTATTTGGAGGTGCTGAAAGAGCATGTGACGGATGAGGGAAGAGGGGACTGAACTCTAGCGGGGACTTACTCGCTGAAGAGGAATTACACCACACTGATTCGAATGGACGTTTCTGTCCTACAGTGCATTTCTTCGGTCATACTTCTTTTGTCGCTGTTCAACGCTGATTTGTTTGGCCTTTTTGCTACTTTTCGTAGGGTTTGCACAAACAAAACAAATTTTTGTTAAAATTATTTTTTATTTATTGATTTAATTGTATTTATTTGTTTGTTTATTTTTTCTGGCAAAAACAATATGTATATAAAATTACTCTAAAATTCCAAATAATGAATAATAATCTGAATAGAATGACACACAAAAATAATGGATGGATGGATGGATGGATGGATAGACAGATAGATAGATAGATAGATAGATAGATAGATAGATAGATAGATAGATAGATAGATAAAAAAGGAAAATGTATGAACTAATGAATTGCAGTGGGACTCAGCTGATCACACACAGGCCTCTGTGTCTGCCAGCTCCAGCCATTTTCTACCAATCTGCATATTCAGACCCCAGAATCTCTACCGCACACACATAGAGGGAGAGAGAGGTGAAGATGGAGAGCTGCTCTGTGAGCGTTAGTAATCAGCGCTCTCTTTAGTGGAGCGTGCCTCCACTCCAGCTGCTCCCTCAAACAACCACACCATTTTCTCTCTCTCTGTCTGTCTGTCTCAGGGTTAAAGAATGAGTGACAATATTCCTTCAGAAAGTGGCACAACAAAAATAAAGAAGGAAGGGACAAAGTAAAAGACAGAAAGAGAGGCAGGTGCTGAATTATGCAGACAGTGAAAGAGTGATGAAAGCTGTGGTGGGGCCGGACAGATGGACAGAGAGAGAGAGGTGCGTGCTTTTAAGTCCCAGTGTCACCACAGCCTCTGGGGATAGAGGGGGCTGATGGCCGCATGTCCAACCATTAAAGATGCCCTATCTGTGCCTTATTTATTTATCCTGGTCTGTGACTCTATTAAAGGTAAGCTAAAGGGAAGAAGCTGTGTGAGGCGTTCTACCTGCTTTGTGTGTGTGCGGTCGGGGGGGTGGGGTGGGGGGTGGGGGGGTTAGGGGAATGTGCAGAAAATGGAGGCGTTTACTTATTGATGTGTGTTTACAGGGGCAGTGGTGCTGGTTTGAGCAGAGGGTTGGAGGACTGGGCTTGTTTATTCACGACCGTGTTTGGATGTTTTACAGGGAGAGCAGGTGCAAAGCATCACCGTGTGTTTAAGAAGAGACACCGCTGTCCCGTTGCCCACAGAGAGAAAGAGAGCGAGAGAGCGAGAGAGGGAGAAGAGAAAGTGAGATTCAGCCAAACGTTAAAACATGCTACAGATATACAGATAGATAGAGAGAGAGAGAGAGAGAGATAGATAGATAGATAGACAGACAGACACACAGACAGACAGACAGACAGAAAGACAGATAGACAGATAGACAGATAGATAGATAGATAGATAGATAGATAGATAGACAGCTGATCTGTCTATGTATCTGTCTGTCTGTAGATAGATAGATAGATAGATAGATAGATAGAGAGATAGATAGATAGATAGATAGATAGATAGATAGATAGATAGATAGATAGATAGATAGATAGATAGATA
>JAUCMU010000027.1:1903890-1922859 GCA_032275025.1 Enteromius treurensis | reverse complement strand
GAGATAGATAGATAGATAGATAGGTAGATAGATAGACAGTTGATCTGTCTATGTATCTGTCTGTCTGTAGATAGATAGATAGATAGATAGATAGATAGATAGATAGATAGATAGATAGGTTTATGAAAAGATGGTGTGAAAATGGTAGAGAGAAGGAGCAACAGAGAGATAGGAAGCTGGGAGAGGAAGGAGTGCAGTGCGAGAGGAGAATTTCAATGGCACTCCAATCATCCAGCCAGGCTCGTTAGCCCAGGGAACATTTGCATAGAGCCTCAGTGAATTCATTTGGCGCTACCCAGAGAAGATGGCTTCCTCTCTACGCGTTTAGTTATGCAGCAAACCCTACAGTGCGCCATCCGCGTTCCGCATACGCACACATGTCGGCATGTTTGTCATCCGTTATGTATGTTTATGCATACTATTTCCTTGAATCTGTAAGATCTCCAAGCTGGAATGTTTTTTTTTTTTTGTATTGCAGAGAACACATTAAAGCAAATGTACGGACTAAATCGAGACCCGCTTGACCAACAGTAATAATTAGTCTCTAATGAGGATCCCAGCCTTGATGTTAACCTGGTTTAGTGTGTGTGGCAGAATGTGTGTCAGTCCAGGTTCATGCTTTGGAAGGGTGTGGGACGCCTAAATGTGGCAGTGGAGATGTCATGCATAATTAGAAATGTGGAGGATGTGTTATTTGAATTATTCCACGGGTCCCAGAACAGAGATTACTGCTGTTTGACTGCAGTAATGATGACTTAGTGATGCGTGTGAGTAAGATCTGGAACTGACATTGGCAATTAGTGACAGATTTCCCCTTAATTTAAAAAATGATTCTGTGAAATTCATGCAGGTCTTCTGAAGGACATCATTTGTTGTTGTTTTTAATGTAAAGTTTGGTGTTACTGTGGTTACGCTGCTGTACTGAATATCAGCATGGCTGTGCATTGGCCATAGGCACAAGAATGCATGCTGAGAGCCTTTCTTAATGCCTCTCTCTCTCACTTTCTCTCTTTCTAGAGGTATGATTGAGTACTGGTGGGGGAGATGGCTTCTCAATGCGTCATTAATGGCTAATCAATGGCCTCTGTGTTATATAGTGAGCATCCTGGGACTCCCACAAGTCTATAATCTGGACATCATCTCACTGGGCTCCCAGAATGCCTGCACACACACACTTACGCGTTTACAGCAGATCAATGTTTCCCAGAAAAGTGGAGTCAGTATCTGCAATGCATTTTGCACTTGCTTTATAGCTGCATAATTCGTAATTTGTGCAGTGTTGCTTTCTAAAGTGGTGTTCACACTGACAGCTCTCTGCAGCGACAGCCAGAACTCATTCATTTTCAATGAGAGAGCGACAGCACCCGTCGGCGACCCTATCTGGGAGTGTTTTGTGCTGTGACAAATATGTGAGGCTTACTTTTATGCAAATGAGCTCCAGCAGGATATGGTGACCACCAGTGGTATTGAAGACACCCCATCCTCTGTGAGATGCTGTAGCTCCGTTTTAGCAAGACAAAGTTAATTTTACAGTGACTAATTTTATTGTTCTGTGTGATTTGTGTATGCCCTCATACAGCGATAATAAAGGTAAAAGGTATTAATATTTGTTTTATGCACTAATAATTGTTCATTTTGTTCATGGTACAGTGCATTGTGCTGTCATGCAGTTTGTATACACACATTTTCTGTTGCACAATTGTTAATATTTAGCTGAATTAAACGTTTTACATTTGCTTTGTGGTCGGATTTTCCTTGGAAAAAGACATTTTTAAAACTCCGGAAAGTATGTATTTATACAATTCACAGCAATTTCCAGCTGCTAGTAGAAACACAATAACATATTCATACACTAATAGAAACACAATAACATATTATGATTACAGGGGCAAATTATTGATAAATAAAGTTCATGCAACTCCTTCCACAATGTGAATCTTATATTAGGACCTCAAAACAGTTTTAGCCCCAAGATTTTGACTTTTACAATAGCTCCATACGGCTATTCTGACCTCAATAAACTTGCTCAGAAGTACGTTGTATTTTTGACATGGAGAGCTCAAGTCCCATTAAATGTAAATCATAATTAAAAAATCTGAAATGGATATGCATCAGATTTATTTATTTATGGGTTTTTTTTCCTCTTATAAAACTTAAAATAAATGTGTTTAACTTATTTGTTTTTGTTGATACTGTCGGTTAAGCTGTCGAGTTTAGTGTTTTCACATGCAAGAAATAAAACTTTAATGCCACTCACGAGACATTTCATTTCTGAACTGCCACAATGCCTACATCTAATGTCATAAAGTGTTGCCAGATAGAGTTTTACCACCACTCACTGGACGCATCACTTACAATGTCGTAAAACGGGCAAGAAACAATTTAAAATCCTTTTGCTGAAATGTCACCATGGACACAAAACCTGGTTTAGATACTTTTTTTAAAGGAATGGCCCGTTACACAGTCATTTGATGAAATTGCTGTCAGTATGAATGGTACATAAGACCTTGACAATCACTTTATCGTTACTTAAGAAGGGTTTTGTATAAGGCTTTTTTATTTTCTATTTTGGGGTCCGATAGGTTGCAGCGCAGCTTCATATCTGCTTGAGAAGAGTGTCTTCTAACCTGCTTCCCTCTGAGCATAGTTATTTATGAGTTAAGAGCGTGTTTGTGTGTGAGTGAATATGTGTTTGTACCTCTTCTCTTGACTTCCACCTCCTCAGGCTCTCCTTTCGCTCCACTCGATATTCATCCTTTGTTTCTCTCTCTTCAGAGAATTTCTGGCGCACCTGACCCCCCTCTTCTGCTCAGGATCGTTATTTCTCTCCTCCTGCTCATCTAACTAGCTTCCCCATCCATCTCCTCTCTCTCATCTCTTCTGTCTCCCCTTTTTTTTTCTCTATGCCCCTGCTGAAGTGTCAGGTAGTATGCATTTCTGTTGCTCTTTACCCAGTTATAGTCCAGTGGCTTTGGTCCAGTACCCACGCTTTTGCACTGCCTTGGGCTTGTAATGCTTTTTTTTCCCTTTCCTTTTGTCTTTTAAAATTTTGTGAAGGAACTTTTTGGAAAACATACTTTGACTGTACATTGAAATTTGACAGCTAACATGTGGAGTTGTTTTCCTGGTTGTTATGTACTGTTTTGCACTCGTGCTGTGGCGATGTACCTCAGGGTTCAATCTTTGGCCCTATTTATTTCTCTTTCACTTACGTTCAAAATGTTGCCCCATGTCCTTTTTTACTTCTCAAAAAAGTGAAGTTGTCCAGCTTTCCAAGATAATATTTAATAATATATCTTAAGTCCACGTAAATCCATAACCTAGTGACACCTTTTTGGTTGTGCTGTACATGATTTATCAGTGCATATTATTCCAACAAAATAAAATTATTCCAAAGGAATATAACCATGAAAAGTATGAAATTACAATAAGTTAGCTGCTTATTATTGACTTTTACGGGCCCTTTTTTAAAGTTCACTTTTAAATTTTGATCTGAAACCTTTTGCCCGACCATGCACAGGATGCACAAACGGAGGCATCCTAAAATGCTTGTAGGTCACCTGGAGGTCATTGAGATGCCCCAAGAGGCCAAAAAGTTAATTTCAGTGGCCTTTAATACACCTGTTTAACTGAAGATGTTTTAGTCCAGTCACTACGATACAACATATCAGTGTTTTGAAACATGGCAGCAGCATGTAGCTGTCTTTTTTTTTAGCTGTCTCCTTGGCTAGAGAAATTATAAGGGGAAAATAGAGAAGGGAGGGAATGCTTCTGAGCCTGAAGCTGACTAAGAATCCCAGAAGACAGAGAGGAAGAGAAGGAAAGAGAGAGCAGAGGGAGGAGGGGTGGAGAAAAGAGAAGAGCAGGCATGTAATTTGAATCTCATATACATTTCAGTTGAAAACCAGCCTAGCCTTGATACAAACTCTCTAGAGACCACCACAAACCCCCTCCACCTCCTCAAACACATAGACACACACACAAACACATCTCCTCTGCAGTCACCATACCTTTAATACAAGGCCTAGGGCATCAGAGCATGACCGCTTGCCATGCACAACAAACACACAAAACACACACACACACACGCTGACTGATACACAGTTAGTCTTTCTGCGTGCATTGGGACAGATTGTTCTTGATGCTTTTGCTGAACAGCTGATTGCTCACGGTCTTCCTAGCGTAAAGCAAGAGTTGAATGCTGAAACATGCGAGATGCATGAGTATGTTTACACACATTATTGTTCACTTTTAAGCTAACACCTCTTTTCTAGTCTCACACAGTTTGTTATCAGTCCACCAGGTTTATTTATTTTATTTTTTTAATCGAATATATCTGTTTGCTTTTTTGTCGATTTGTCAAATCCGTGGCTTGTATTATTATTTCTCATGTTCATTCTGTATGTGCAAACTCATCCATTGTTTGAGTTTGTTTCATTGTCTCACTCTTTCTGCAGATCACAATGCTTTTCTACATCTCCTCTCCTCCTATGACCTCATAACCTTCTCCGTCTTTCTCTCCATTTCTCTGTTTATTCTGTTTTACCCACCTCAATGTTTTTTGAATGCCCATGCATTTTTTTTTTCTTTAGACACTGTGCTTCTGTCTCTCTCTCTCTCATTCTCTGATAGACAAGAGCTTGCCTTGTTTACTTGAGAGGCAAACAGACTCGCATTCATCAGCTCCATGCATCTCTTTTTCTCCCTCTTCCCTTCACTCCTGTCTGTCTTTTTGAGACCCTCTCTTGTTGAGGTTATGCTTATGAAGTCCCTGTCCCTCTCTGTATCTCTATGAGATTGTAGCGCATGACATTTGTTTGTGATTGACATCCACATCAGATCCTAATATCACTGTAGTTTCTCCTAGACAATAATGAGATTGAACAGAGGAACTTTTGTTTTGTATCCTGAGGAAAACACCTCCCG
This sequence comes from Enteromius treurensis, assembly GCA_032275025.1. Lineage (NCBI taxonomy): Eukaryota > Metazoa > Chordata > Actinopteri > Cypriniformes > Cyprinidae > Enteromius > Enteromius treurensis. Next base: position 1,917,933 of record JAUCMU010000027.1, on the reverse strand, counting down.
AGGTTGTAATCGTACACATTTCTCCTCTAGAGTAGTCTCCATAATGTCTCAAACTGCTCAAAATGTATTTTCAGATCTTCCAAGATAGTCTCTTTGATGACTGTATAAACAATTCTCATCAAGTTGTTTCATGATGATATTGTAGTTACAGTTTATGTTGATTTAATGTATTTCTAATTATATATTTTGGTCTAATACCTATTTTTGCACTGTCTTGAGCTTTTAATGCTTTTCCCGCCTTTCCTTTTTGTCTTTTAAAATTTTGTGGAGGCCTTTTTTTATTATTATTATTTTTTATCATACTTTGGCTGTCCCTTGAAACTGAACAGCAAACACATGGAGCTGTTTTCCTGGTTGTTACATATTGTTTTGTGTTCGTACTGTGGCGGTGTACCTCTGGGTTTGATCTTTGGACCTATTTATTTCTCTTTCACTTATGCTCACAAATAAGTTGCCCATGTCCTTTTTTTACTTCTCAAACAAGTTAAGTTGTCTAGATTTTCAATATAATATTAAAGAAAATGATTTAGGTCCGCATGAATCCACAACCTAGTGACCATTACCCTTTTACACATTTTTGGTTGTATTGTTATTGTTTTTTTTTAATAGTTTCAATCAGTTGTTTTTCGACAACACTGATATACAATTTAGAGGAAATTTTGCATTTATTGAGTGTGGAGTTTGTCCTGAGTCAGCAGTAACCTTCTTGGATCTCTTCTGCAGTTCCAAAAGTAATCTCAAAAAACACTCAAAGTTATGTCCGATTTTCCAAAAATCACAGATCTCATCGAGATATATACTACCCATATGTATACTTTGTGTCTCCTTCAGATTTTCCTCATGTAATCTCAAATTTGCCTTCTGTCTACAGTCTCAGAAAGGTTTCAAAAATGCCTTAAACTTTATTCAAATTGTCCAGGTGTATGATCAGTAGTCAGAGATTAGAATATAAACTCAAACATGTCTCAACAATCTCTTCAAGACAAAGACATGCAGAGGTGTAAGTGTATATTTATCTTGTAAAGTGCATGCTCTGTTCTCACAACGTCTTGCTGTTTCATTACCTGACCTGACCCATGTCTGCTCACTCATGTGAATCACTGGCTCCCTTTCGCTTTCCTGTATCTTTTCATCGATCCCCCTCTTTCTCTTCTATTCAGCTGGGGAATGAGTTTTATTGATGTGACAAGAGTTTGGTGGCATGCTTAGAGCTCCTTTAGCTTTACCTCCCACTGATTTTTCTCTCTCCATCTCTCCATCCATCCATCCCCTTTGTCTTTCTCATCCACCCATCTTTCTTTCTCCACCCCTCTGGCCTGTTCCAGTACTCCATGTGAAGGAGGGTGTGTGTGGTCTACGTCAGCCACGGCTTCAATTACAATTCATCTCCATTAACCTAATTTGGGTCTTTTGTGGGAGCGTGTTGATGTTTTGTGTGAGTCTAGTTTCTGCAGCTCCAGTCTTTCTGGTTGCTTTGTAGCCCATTTGCATTTACATTAACTGTAGTGTCTCTAAGCAAAGGGAACTAAGGTGAAAGGAAAGAGCGAATGAAAGAGAGATGTGGGCAATGGGGTAAAAACAGCTCTAGGTTCTGCCAGATGGCGGACTAACCTCCCCCCCATCAAAATGGGCAAAGGGAGACAGAATGTGTATTATACACACAGGTAAAGACACCACAAACCAGATTTTAGTCTGCTTTGCTGAGTCAGTGTGTTCTTATATAAATGGGTGGCACATTTAAAGGGACAGTTAACCCAAAACTAAAATTATGTTGTTGTTTACTCACCCTCATGTGGTTTTATGACTTACTTTCTTCTGTGCAACAAAAATTGAGGTGTTTTGAGGAGTGACAAAGCAGTTTTTTCCCCCCATAATACATAAAAACATTGCAACCACATGCATTCAATCATTTTTATATGCATTCTTAACATTTGATATTCAGTACTATTGAGTGCACTTCATTTTCACAATACATAATACAGTATGTTTTAATGCCATCTGAGCTTATTCAAACTTGCAACTTTGCAACACACACTAAGGTATTTGGTGTTGTTGGTAACAGATTTGTAACAGACAGTCTAGTTTTGGTACAAATATGCATAAATTACATTTGACGAAAAACATTTCAGTGAATATAAATCTAATTCTGTTTAGCACAAATCTGGTGATCGTCTTCAGATAAGGTTAAAAGAAAGTTGATGAGGATTGTTATCAAATCATTTTTAATGCACAGCTCCAAAGTTTTCAATCAAATCCTTTTGCTTTTGTGTGAGCATTTTTTCTCACCAAATGCATTTCAGTTGCTAAGCTTTATTTCGGAAACAGCTGAGATCATTAAAACCTGCAGTGTATTAATGCAAAGCTTAGCACTGCAAACAGTCAGATCTGAATAACCCAGTTTTATTTTAAGACTAACAGCAGCCACATCACACATATGGACCGGGTACCATAGCAACTCTGACAGTATGTTGGGATGTCTGTGCAAAAATGTGTTGTGCAGGCGCGTATGCGTGCGATGGAGTTGTGTTTGTCCCGTGTGTGTGCGCGAATCAGTTTGTGTACTTTTGATATTGATTTTCAGGGGTTTGTTTTGGGGGTGGGCGGCAGGTCTGTGTTGTGTCTCATACTCAGATTAGTAATCTGTGCGCGATATGACATCTTTCTGATAGCAGCATATCTGCCATTAAAATCAATAATCCTCTCATGGGGCTGACCCTGCAGCCAGTGCGCTAATGCACCGAGCTGCATACGCAAACACACACACAAACACACTAATAAACATGTCACATTGATATTTACATAATCTTGCATCGATATTTACATATGGACAAACAAGGTGCTTGTTCATATGAAAAAGGCTTCGTGTCAGGCTCACATTAGCATCCCTCTCTTCGGAGGTGTAAGGGCCTGTGTTTTAAGCCGTTCTCTTGTCCTCTTTTTTTTTTGTGTTGCGTAAAGGTTAAACCTGATGTGACCCATAACCCAGACAGCCAGAACGCTGCTTTGTCTGACTAAATGAGTGTGTGTGCCTGGCTCTCCATCTCAACCCTGCCATCCCAATCATTCAAATGAACACCTAGGAAATTGGAATTGATTCAGCCCCTTTGTGTGTGCGTATGTGTGTACAGGGCCCTTAAATAGGATAGATTGTCATCCTTATGGAGGAAAACGCACATTCGCACACACATTTTTGGTTTTTGCTATCATAGTAAGGGTTTTGATTGACATTTATTGTTTTTTATAATGAACTAGTGATACTTTCTGCCCTCTGCTTAAACCAACCCTCGCATCATTGGCTGGTTGGTCAATTTCAGGTTTTACTGTCCTTGTGGAGACATTTGTTGCCTTGATGTAGTAAAAACCTGACACACACACACAGAGTTTGCAGTGAGCTTGTAACTGGAGCGTCAACGTGTAATGCCAGGGAGATTAAATGTATGTTTTTTTTTTTTCGCTCTTGATAAGTCAACAGCGCGTACCAGCGCTCAGCTAATAGGAAGACTGCTTGTACACACACGCACCGTGTTGCCAAGCAGACGCTGCCGACTCTAACGCTGGCATGCGAGTGTGTTTGTGTACGTGCATAAATACGAGTACCGCTAACGATTCCGCATATCCTGTGCCGTAATGCCAGATGCACCCTTGCCATGTACACATCTGGGGCCCGTGTTAATCTATAGAATGAAGAAGGGATTTAAAAAAAAATGGAAAGACGTGAATGGAGGGATCAAGAAAAGATAAAGTGGAGAAGATGTAGCAAAAAGAGGGGGTAAATGGAAGCAGAGGAAGTATGGGCCACCAAATGCATGTTTAAATTTTGAGCAGGCACTTAAGGGGACAGCCCAGAAATGCATATTTCTGGAAAGACACAGAAAAGCAGCTTTAAGTGTGCACGTGCTGCCAGGGCAGCAGTTTTTAATGGGAGCGTGTGAGGTGTGCAGAGGAGAGGAGTGAGAGAGGAAGAGGAGGGAGAATGGAAGCCTTAATGGATTCATTTTTGCTTCACTAATTTTAGGGCCTTTTAACAGCATGTGCCTTCTTCCCTTTCTCTACCTCCCTCTCCCTCCTTTTCTCTGCATCTCCAGTTAATTTAATGAAGAGTCGCCCGATTGCTTTTAGCATTAATATTCCAATATGGAGTGGTGTAAATAATAAATGCTTCTCCCTCTCTCTTTCTCTCTCTCTCTCTCTTGCACACTCGCTCTCCCTCTCGCTCATGGATGATGTTGAGTCCCATCTGTTGTGTCTTTGGTGCTACTGACTGAGCACTCCCTCTGGATAGAGAGAAAGAGAGATAGAAAATAGACACATAGCAACAGTATGGCTGGAATGAAAAGGTGTGTCTGTTGGCAAATCTGTTGGAGTTTTGGCTTTGTGATGTTCATTGTCAAGATACCAAGAACAAGGAATGTGGAGGCAAATTATACAAAGAGTGTCAGGGGGTTGAATTTTTAAAGGTGAACAACAACCCACAAAGCCATTAGAGTTCAATCAGCTGATAAAACATTAAAATAATCCACTGTAAGATACACAAAATACAAGTCCAAAATCTATAATAATGCTTCCAGTAAGAAAAAAAAGAAAAAAAAAACGTCCTTCCCATTTAGATTTTTGATTTTTTTTTGCTGGTAAACTTGATCTGTGCAACTTTTTTAATTGCTGGAGAAAGCAATATTATTGATAAAGGATTTGTGTTTTATCTGAAAGCATCAGTTAAGTTAAAACCATCTTAATGATGGATTTATTTCTTACAATCACATTCACAGCTGTTTGGATTCTGATCAAATTCAATTGGTCAGCAATATATGTATGCATATGTGTATATGAACTATAACTATACATTTGTATATATATATATATATATATATTGATATGAGAAAAGCAAAGAGGGAGAAATCAGCTTGTGTCTGCAGAGTGTTTCATTAAAGCTAGAGGGCCCTTACAAAATTGTAATGAGTTCAGCTAATTAATTTAGACCATGTCAACAGATGGCTAAAGCCACATGGCTACCGCAAATGAAAGGTTCTCTCTCCCTCTGTCCACAAACACACACCTAGCAAACATAAGTATCCTCCATTTTGTCACTGATTTAGATATCTATAAGTGTAGTCACTATTAAGCAGAGCTCTGTTTCCCCGACTGAAAATTCACTTAGCTTTACTTTGTGAAGTGTCTTGTGTTTTGTTTGGTCTCTAGCAATTTCAGTGGTTGTCAATTATTTCTGCTCTTGCTAGCGCACACATTTGACGGTTTTAACATTTGCCACTGAAGTCTATAATTTTGGACTAAGTATTTTTATAATTAGCTTTACATAACAACAAAATACATATTTGTTTTGTCCTCTTTTAGGTAAACATGTGTCTGCGTAATAGAGTGTCACTTTCAGGCAGAAAACCTGATCGATCTTCTTTCCTTTGCTCTGCTCCTCTGGAATCAGAATGGGCCCAGAGCAGACCCCTGGGGTACGCCTGCGTGTTCTTAGCCTATTAAACAATTACACACACACATGGGGCACTCACCTCAATCCTGACACACACTTACACACTAACACTCTCGTTTCCCCTCCTTAACCTCAGCAGCACTGAAGCTCAAAGTATACAGTACTTCAGTTTTGACATGAATGCTTAGCATGTGTGCACACAGTCGATCGGATAGTCTTTCAATGTATGCTTTGTTTGATAGTGTACATGAACAATTTCATCCTTTTTCAATTTCTGTACTATTTCTCTCCAGACATTGAAACAAATATTTGTTAGGGTTATGTGTTCTGTGGACTGACATGTAACCCCCTCACAAAAGCTCTTATCAGCGTGGGTGCCTATTGTTGTTTCCGTCTCCAGTAGTTTGTTGTTGTTTTGTCTAATCAGTTTTTTTTTTTCTCAACTTAGAAACAAAGGTCGAGGACAGTGAACAGACAAACAAAATAATGAAAAAAATGCAAGTTGAGTATGCAGAGTAGGTGTAGTTGGGAAAAACCATATAACACATGGTGAAATTTACATCGAACACAGTAATCATATCATAGCAGACATTTAAAATTAAAAGTATATTTTGTGCTTTTACCACTCAGTCTCAGACATTTTAAGTTTCTTGCTTCAGAGCACATTAAGTAATTTAATGTAAGAGTAGGCGTGGACATTTGTAACTTATCAGGTTTTTTCTTTTTAGCTTTGCAATTATAAACACTCTGATTTGTAACAATTCATTTTTCAGCTTATTGCACTTTGCTGTTCTTCTACTTATTTATCTAAAGCCGATAATGAATCAGAAGTTGCAAATTCACAAAAAAATATGTTACTTATGGTTTGCAAAATAAAATTTATATAAGGGATTATATGCATTAAACGCCCCTTTTTAGGGAAGAAAAAAGGGGATGAAAAGAAGAGGGAATAAGAGAAAGGAAGTACCAGAGTGTTTTCGGCAGGTGTTTGTTTTAGGGGCATCTCTGAGAGTGTGGTGAGCATAGCCAATCTGTCGAGGACATGTTGGGTGAAGGGGGTGAATGTGTGGTTTTAAAGAAAATGACAGAAACAGAAAGCAAGTGGAGAGATAGACCACATTAATGGCTACATTTGTCTGCATGCGCGTGCGGTCATGTAAAAACAACCGTGGCAGAGAATTGTTCCATTCTTCCACTTAACCTTCCTTCCTCCCTCCACCCCAACCCCTCTTTCGCTCTGTCTCTCCTCGTATAGCCTCTCCACTCATGCCGCCACAGCCATTTCACAGCTAGTTTTGGTCCGGGTATGCGAACAGAAGCCGCCCATTAAAGATTAACTGTTAAGGGACAGTACATTCAGTACATACACCCTCCCCCCAGTGTCTGAAAGAGGTCACAGTACTCTAAAAAGGGGTGTGCTAGTTTTAAGCGACATTTGTCATTCTGCGAAAGATCTGACGAATCAGCATTTACAATGACCCCACACGGCTCAGGTCAAAAATTGCTTTGAGATGCGTCCATAATACACTTAGTTGCTGGACTTGAGTATAGTACACCAGACGAAACAATCTTGTGCTTTGTAGTGCACTCAAGAAGTGGAAGATTATGAAAACTTATGAATTTAAATTCTTCTAGTAGTGTTAACATAATATTTGTGATTAGGAAAAAAATTAGTTAGAGTTATCTGGTCTTTTAAAATGATTTCTAAATGTTAGCAAAAAAAAGTTGTTCATGGAACCTTTTTGTTCTTTAAACATTTTAATTAGACATTTAAGTTTTAGTAAGATTTTTATTTTTTAAAGTTCCTTTAATGTTAATAATAAAACAGATTAAAAAAAAAAAAAGTTTAGAAACATTTATTTTTTCAGAAACATTCAAAGTATATTCGTAAAATAATAAAACAAAAAGTTCCATTAATGTTAGCATAAAAATAAATAAATAAAACATAAAAAAAAAAAAAAAAAAATTTGAATAGCAAAGCTATATTTTTCTTTGCAAGGAAAGGGTACACTTGTTATATTGTGTTTTTATTACTAAACTCTGAAGTACCGAAGCATTGTTAAAGGCAATTATGAACTGAATCTGTATTTGTGCATGCATCCATATTTTGGAGGTCATGCCGTCTCTTACGTCTGCTACTCAGAAGCCGTGTCTTTGTCAAAGCCCCAAGTGGTGTGTGTGTATGCGTGTGAGCATCTCAGGGCACGTGCGTCTTTGTGTGCCTGTCAGTTTGTGTGTGTCTGGTGCACAATAGTGGTAATTATGTTGGCTGTGGGGGCTCAAGGGGAGTTTGTGAGGCTGTGTGTGTGAGCCAGAGCGAGGGGCAGCAGTCAAACAATAATATAATCAGGGGCTTTTGTGTGGGTAGGGCAGAGGGCAAGACGGTGTCAGCTGTTATTGAGTACTTATCCCTGTAACGGACCATTCATCACACACACACACACACTTACCGTCACAAGCACACATCCTACAAACCTCCCTTAAACACAATAGCAACCTTCCTATGAACGTATCTCAAAAGCCACAATTTACAAAAAAAATAAGCAGCAAATATACAAAGAAGCAAACACACAATAGCTCAGTGACAGAGAGTGGAGCTTGTTAAGGTCTGAAAGACTTTTATTGTATTGAGCTGCACTTGAAGCCAAACAGCAAATCGCCACAGAAACAGCTTGTGGTACGGTGTTTGTCTCTGAGGTGAGTTCATCGCTAACTGTTTACTGTTCAATCTCACATATGCTAGAGGAAGCTCTGATGGAGCGTTTGATGGATTGGTGTAAGATCTATTTTGAGGGTGTGGTAGGATTATAACCGTGTCCCAATGGTCTCATTGTTTATACGTATAGGAATTAGTCCGTAACGTTCACAAGCACAAAACGTACAGATCAAAACGTTTTGTATGTTTGAATGCTTTAAATGAGTCAGTATTGTACGTTGTAGTGTCTGTAAAAATGTAAGTAAATGTATGTTTTGTGGAAACACATTTTACATAAAATACGATGATCAACAGAATCGAAAATAAAAAGCTTTTCTGTGTTTTAAGCATCACCGCATTATTAATAATAGGCAGAGGAAGTGATTTAGTTGCAATCCATGCTGTATAGATGGGGTAGTAGTTCAATGTAGTAATACATCAGTGTGGGCTTGGCCAAAGGTGCATTTGTTTGTATTTCCTGAACCTAAACTTACGTAAGGGACACTATACATGAAACCAAGCCTTGTAAACTTCAATAAAAACTTTTTTTTTTTCCATTAAATTGTGAAGCATGTGCATTTGTGAATACAGCTGCACTTGGTTGGTTCCATTTATTACTGCATATGGAAATGAAATTTACATCGCACACAGTAATCATATCATAGCAGACATTTAAAAGTAAAGTATATTTTGTGCTTTTACCACTCAGTTTCAGACATTTTAAGTTGCTTGCTTCAGAGGACATTAAGTCATTTAACGTAAGAGTAGGTGTGGACATTTGTAACTTATCAGGTTTTTTTCTTTTAGCTTTGCAATTATAAACACTCTGATTTGTAACAATTCATTTTTCAGCTTATTGCAGCAAAAAACCTTTTTCCATTAAATTGTGAAGCATGTGCATTTGTGAATACAGCTGTACTTGGTTGGTTCCATTTATTACTGCGTTTGGAAATGTGGCAAAAAACAATAATTCAACAAAAACATTTTGTATTCTTTATTTGCCACATTGGGCGCTATATAAGTCAATAAAATGCTGTCATGATTTACTCACCGTTGTTCCCAACATAATTCGACTTTCAATTTCTGGACAGAAAAATCACAGAAAACCAGACAAAATAAGTTTGGAACAACATTAAAAGCTAAAGTTCTTGCTGTGTAGGTTACTTAAATTAAGTTAAATTGCCCCTATTATGCCATTTTAAAGGTTGCTAATATTGCTTTACGAGTCTCTTAAACCAGGTTAACATGTAAGCAAGGTCAAAAAACACTTTGGTTTTCTACATGATTAAACCACTCCTTCCCGTGAGCCCTCACTGCTGTGATTGGTCAGATGGCCCAGTCCTTTATGATTGGTCTACCGCTAAACTTTCTGACATTATTAAGGATGCTTTCAGAGAGAATACGTCAACTAGTCCACACGGACTACTGTGGAAAGTGCTCGCTATTTGCTTTTGGAAGCGAATCGGGCACACCTCTACGTCTTTTAAGACCAAGCGTTTGGTGAATCCCGCGCTGTGCTCTGCAATATTGGAAAATCAGTCATCAGTTAAATGACGCAAACACAACACAAGATTGGAACTGTAATGCTGAGGTGATGTTAAAAAATGAATGTTAACCACTCATTCTTTGTAGATTCATCTTTCGGAAGGGCATATAAAGCAAATTTACTCTCACAGCGCAGGAGACTCTGGGAGCTACCGAACAAACCTAACGTCTATGGAAGTCGACAGATATGAAGCTGGATATGTGTGGCCCTAACGTTCAAAAGCATCTGTTTTCAAATACCCCAGCATATTAATATTGTTTTGAAGTCATAACATGATATTCTTCTATTAATTGTGCAAAAAATTACTTTTTATTAATTGAAATTCTGAAATGAAGTTTTAAAGGTGTCAGAGTTTTACTGCCTCTAGGGTTCATTTCTTTTGGAAACTAAAGTGATACAGTATGTACTTCCTGGTACATATTTCGTTTCTCGCTAAAATGTGCACCAAGGTACGTTTATGCCATAAGACCAGGTAGTGATTATCACTAGCTACTTGGATAATAACACATTCAGTTATTCTGAGGTTTGTTACTGCAAAAGTATGTACATTCGTATCTGGGATGGCGTATGTTTGTTGGTTTCTGATGTTCAACTGTGGACTGTTCCCTAAGTAGCCATCATGGCACGGGGGGCAGTGTGTTATGGTATTGCAATAAGTGCTCTCTATATGGTCTCTTTGGGCTTATCCATGACCTTCTCTTTACCACTGATCAGCTGTAAGCCTGGCAGGGGGTTGAACTTGATTTTGAACTATATGACTCTCTGCTCTTTGATCCCTCTCTCCCTTGCTCTCTCAGTCTCTATCTCTCTCTTTCTCTCTCAGGACTGTGTCCGGGATGATAAATAAATGTTTCGCTTTGTCTTGTCATCAATAATGCATTGTTCCTTTAAGTGCTGATGTGAGCTCTTTCATTCTTTCCCTCCCTCTTATTCATTCAATTTATTCTATCCTTCAGCTAAAGGTAGACGAGTGAACTAAGAGATTGAAACAGCGAAAATCACTTAAAGGGTATTGTTGTGGATCGGCGTTCAGGGACGTGCGTGTTTATGTGTGTTGTACAGCTCAGAGAGAGTGAGATCAACAGGATTCTCTGGTATCATCATATCAACTGTTGCTGCAGGGCTTTTGCTTGCTGTTTGCTTGAAATGTTCTTTAACTTTGTATTGCCTTAACACAGATTTTTCCTCCCCATTCATTCATTTTTTATGCCTTTTGTCTTCCTTTGGACATAACAAGGAAATAATCTGTATTGTTGAGCATTAATTCAATTAGAATTCACAGATTCTACCTTGTATGAAAGGAAAATGGAGAATGAGAGCAAGATAAATATTCCACTTCAACACTGTTTTGTCAGGTAACCTAAAAATGTGGTAAATGTTCATCTAAATTAACAGGTTTTATTCAAATCAGAAATATTATTTCAAGGAATGTGCCAGGTTTAAGAAGGTTTAAAAGCAGAAATGTTGAGCTCATATATTTGCTTAAGCATCTATACAAATTCGTTTATTTTATTTAATAATAATAATAAAAATGATAACTAAGATTTTATTAATTTGACTAGACTTTTCCAGGTCTAGCTAAACTTTTAAAATTCCCTCATATATCAAATATTCCATGATCACTGTTTAATAGGGAGAAAACGGTTTTAAGGCAACATAAAAAATATGAAAAATTGTATTTTCCGCTTGATTTTTAGCTGCTTCAGCTTTTAGTACTATACTTTATACTATATATTTGGCCTGTTGCAACACAATGCCCCAATGTTTGAAATAGTCAAAAGTCATTTATGGTTAAATCAAGCAACTTTCATTTTTAACTTTTACAGGGAGAACATGTGAGATTTTTTTGTTTTTTTGGGGGGATTTTTATGTTCCAGAAATGTGGGAGGGAGGAAACAGATGGAGGGAGTGCTGGAGTTAAGGAGGGATGGGCGGAGTAAAGAGAGGCGCACAGAAAGATGGACAGATCAGGGGAAATATGGAATATGTAGGGGGGTGGTTGTGTTGGGTGGAGAAGGGGAAGGGGGGGTGAGGTGACCTAATTGTGGAAAGGCAGGGCAGGGTGACCGCCAGTAATCAGCTTACTGTAGCACTCCACTCCTCAATCTGGGACACTGTTTCCCTCTGTATGCATGTGTGTGTGTGTTTTCAGCCATGTCTGTGTGTGTTGATCATGTGCATGGTGCATTGTATGGGAGTAAGACCCCAAATGTACTGTGTTTTGTAGGTGAAAAAAGTATGTAAATAAATTTAAACGTAAGCATGTACAGTTTGGCTTAATCTGAAATGTGTCTGACCAAAATACAATGCAAACCTTTGTTGTATTTACGAGGGGTGCTATAATGGCTCCTGTCTGATTTGTTTAGCCAAATGGAAAACAAAAAAAAAACGTTTCTAGATTCTCTTTTCGGGAGAGGCTGAAAATGTACCCTCCCCACAGACCATTCAAGATGTAGATAAGTGTTTTTCACATTATATATTCACATGCCCAGTTACTGTATGTTCTACATATAGTTTCTCATGTATTGTGAAACCTGATAAAACCATTTAATGAAAATGAACAATAAATGTAGCTTTATTTACTCAAAAAAGTTTGCATATTTGCATTAATTATGTTGACGGTTTAAACCATCCAAGCATATGCTCCATGACTGCATGAAGTACAGTAAGAGTGGATGGCTGTAGGCAGCATGAGACAGACTCCACTGGATCACTGTCACTCAGAAACACACATACAGATGCTGACGGCACATCACAATGACACAGATCTGGACCCCTGTCCTTTTCTCTTACCCCTGTCCTGTGTGTATGTGTGCATGCTGTGCTCTCTCCCATCAAATCAAAGGATGGCACATAAACTTTAGCCACCAGCCTTGCACCTCCCTTCCCCCGCCACTGTCTCGCTCTCTGTCTGTGTTGATATGTGCCTGGTAGTGGCTGCTGCCACACTGCCTAATTGGGGCTGTCATAGACTGTTACGTCCAGGGCAGAGAGTGAGAGAGAGGGGGATGAGCAATGGTATGCCTCCCCTCTGTTGCCTCTCTCTTGGTAGCGTGCTACAATTTGGTCGGGTTAGAGGGTCAAACAGGACACGAAATGTCAACGAGGACCATAACCTCTGGGTAAATACATTGTCACAAGCCGTTGTGAATTGTACAGGTTACCAGTGACAAGGAGGACAAACAACACTCAGTTTCACCAAGAATATAGTGGCCTTCTAATAACATTGTTTATTTGTACATGCTATCTGTGTTGTGTTAGAGAAGATTTGATTCTGATTCGATGGCATTTTTTATTTGATTTGATTACATTTGATTCACTTCTGAATTCGGATTTTGATTTAATTCATTTGGAGCCGTGTGAATTCTGACTGCTTTGTAGGGAATGCAACCCACTTCTGTCATCTACTGTAGATAATGTTCTAAAATCTGACTTTGAGGTAGGGCTGGGTGTCAGGACTGATTTCCTTATTTGTTTTAATTCCAGATACTTATGGAATGCTTTAATTAGATTTGATTCAGTTTGGATCTGATATTTAACCTGTTTTGTTTCTGATGTTGAATTTTGATTTAATTTGATTCTTCATGTAGCAAATTAGCTCAAACAAAGAATCAAATCAAAATCATTTAAGATTCTATAGGGAATTTGCACAGAATCGCTGTTTTACAGCTTATCAGTCAGTCTGTCATAAACTGAACGAGCAGTATAACGTCAATTCTGCACTGGATATTAAAATCCAGATTATAGTGTAAACACTATTACTAAGCACAATAACAGTTTGACAGTTTGACACATTAACTTGTAAGCACAAGACACAAGATACAGTACTTCTCTTCAATTGTAAATATGGTTTTATTGGATAGACCTAAGACACATAAACTAAACTAACACATGAACACACACATTCACACACTCGTACAAGTTGCAGGAAGAGAGAAAGTGAGGAAAGAGTGAGTATAAGAGAATGAAAATGTGAAATCCCAATTTTACTGCAATAGGTGCTATTGCATCGACTTGAACAACCATCAATCAAAAGATTAAGTCTTGCATTGAGTTCGTCAATGAGGTTAACATTTATATCAATTTCACAAGTTTAGCCTGAATCTGGAGGTTTGTACTTGCTTTGCCTCTGTGCTACGGGATTCCTCCTGTGGTCCTCCCTGCAGAAAGGGGTTTCCTGAGGTTGCTGATTGGCTGGACGTCAGTTGTCGTCTTGGGAGGCCGATAATGGGTGGTGGCTGAAGGAGAAGCGAGTCGCGGTCCATTTGAAGTTTAATGTGGTGCAGTCGGAGACTTGGAGACACGGCAGGGAAAACTTAACTTACATGAACTCTCACGGATAGAAACGGAAGTAAAGAAATA
>JAUCMU010000027.1:1875604-1903790 GCA_032275025.1 Enteromius treurensis | reverse complement strand
GCCCTTCTAACCCTGAGTTTCTCCTCCTTTAGCAGCACGCCAAATCTGCTTCGCTTTAATCGAGCCGACAAGCCCGATCTCACGCTTTTTATTAAGAAAAAGATAAATAAATGTTTCATATTCGGCAATTAAAAAAAATACTGTGCAGTTTACTGTCATGTCTGCAAGATGAATATTGCACATTAAAAATCTTAAAGATTACATAAACACATCATAGTATTTTTTTTTTAATTGCTCTCTTTCTATCTCTCTGTATAGCTTTAAGCTTGCAAAACCGTCCCTTTATAAAAGTTTAACACAGCATCAGTAGCTAGCTAGCTAACGTTAGCTGCAGCTAGGTTAATCACGTCGTCGACAAATCTAGTCCTGGCAATAAACAAGTGTGCATTCGCTCCACAGCACGTAATATTGTAATTTCTGCTATTGAATTAGCACCAGATTATAAATGCTGAAGTATGATTCAATGTAACTTACCTTTCAAACACGCTGGAAGATAATGGCTGCGTTTGATTTCAGCAGTGGCAGTGACGCGGCGGGGCGGAGTCTAATCACATCTCTATGGAGTTGTTTTAACACTGGGTTTTGCTACAGAAAGTTGCTCCTTGTGCCACCTGGTGGATATTATATTGAAGTGCAACAACGGTTTAAAATTATGTTAAAAAGCGCTTGCAGCAAGACCCGTGATCACGCGTGCCAATTTGCAGTCTTCCGCGTGAAAATAGACACATTTTTAATGGCCAGATCTGTGTTTTTTTTTGTGTAATTACTCAGAAGTGCTGTAACTAGAACACAGATTGGCACAAAAACACATATTTCATTTAATTAACAACAGATTCCAATAAAGTTCACTAATGTTTATTTATTTCTTTTTTGCACAGTTAAAGATTTTCTTTTACTGTTCTCTCAATGTTATTTTGAGTCACAGTGGTCATAAAACACTGATAAAAGCATATTTTGTATTATGACATTAATTTGTGTTCTGGGTATTATTTTTTATGAGGAAATGTATTTTTCACTCTGACTGACTCCTTTAAGCTGGACACACGACACAATGTACTACTTTCTTTGCATAAAAAAACGTAACTATTTCATTTGCAGCCTTAACTTATAATTAAAAGAACAATCTAGAAAAATATTGTAAAATTAATGCTAAATGATATTTGATGAACACATCTTCACTACAAAGCTGCACTAAAGTTGCTGCTGTCAGTCGCAAATATTAACCATGCAACGACTGCTTCATGAATCCTAAGATTATAATCTTAAGACACCACACTGTTGTTTTTCTGTGACTGAACACAGCGACTGAGCTCTGGTCCAACTCAAGACCACATTCCTTTCATAATCAACCTGACAGTCGTGTCGTGTGTTCTCAGCTTTACCAGAGCACTGACTGCTGAACTGGGATCTGATTGAGTCACATTCTGAGATTTAGTTTGGATTTAATTTTCTTTGTTAATTATTCTGATCTTAAACAGGGTGAAGTGTCCAAACACACAGAAAACTCCTGATGAACCAACTGAGATCCACGAGACATACGGTTATAAAGATGGAGTTTATTAAAGACGAGAGTGAAGACATGAAGATTGAAGAAGTATTCAGTCTGAAACACGAAGATACTGAGGAACCAAGAATTATATCATTTATTAAAGATGAGAGTGAAGACATGAAGATTGAAGAAGCATTCAGAGTCAAACATGAAGATACTGAGGAACAAACAGGTTAGTTTCATTTTCAAAGCTGAACTTGATCGGTTGATTCTTCTTAAAATGTGTAGCTCTACAGAAATGAATGATATTTTTTGAAGAAACTTCTATGATTGTAATGTAAGTGGTTTAATTTGTCATGAAGAGGGTCGCTTGTGGACAGATGTTGAGATCACATGACCACATAGTGATGACATCACTGTTTCATGATTGGCCAGATTCATGACATCAAATGAATCAAGTCAAACACAGCTATTCAATGTGATTAGCTATTCAACTAATCACATTTTTTTCCAAATTAATTGTGAATAATCCCAGTGGCAAAAAACCTAATATATTTAATAACAGTAATATATTTCAGTCCTTACTTCAGGCTAAACCAAACTTTTTTTTTTTTTTTTGACAGGTTGCACTAAACACCTTCGAGTTTTCAGTTTGTGTATTTAATGATATATATTCTTTTTAATAAAATTTTAAAATGATCATTAAGTGTTCACTGAGAGCAGCTCTGGATATGTTCATGTGTTCACGTCTTCACATAGTGAGTGAGACTGCAGACGCTTTAAAACCACGAGCATCATGCGTACTTGAGTGTGTACTAGATATATTAGGCGAAACGGCGCTGCTCTTTCATATAGAGACACAGAATATTGAATTACAATATATGGCAGCGTTTTTGCGCTGTATATTCACAGACACGCACATCGCGATTTGATTTACTGCACAGCTAGATGTTGATTTGTCCAAATACATGACTGGATTACGGCATTCCCTCTGCAACAAAAATAATACAGCTTTTATATTTGTATTTTTCGCGGAGGGATGGTGCTCGCGAATATGGAACATGATCGACGTATTTCCTCCTTTTGCGGGCACTCGTCCACATTTCTTGCAAATTGGATATCCATCTTCAAGGACAACCCCGCGATCATTTTTCAGATACCTAAAATATTCCCATACTGCAGATTTTAATTAGTTTTTCGGCGTGAGATTGGAATTAACCGCTTCTGTATCGGACTTTTTCTCCGCTGTATGGGTGGAGTCTAAGCAGTCAAGCGCAAAGAAGCTGCACATACACTGCAGTGCGGGTGAGAACTGGTTTCATTTTTTATTTTTTTTTCAAAACCGGTTACCAGCAAATGTGCACAATATGATAATCGTACATGTCAATATCACGATAAACCGCCATACCGGTATACCGTTACAACCCTAATCTCAATGGTACTCCGTTCATGCACCATTGAGATCAGTGGGAACACTAACTGATAGCTTTTCTTGGCTATTATGAACCTACTTTAAACTCACACCTTTTAGAATTCAGAACCTTTCCTTCCAAAGTCAGCGCAGAAAATGAGAAAATATTCTGCAGTTTCCGTCTTGGCTAGTTTTCCTGTAGACCTCCCACACATTTCATCTCTGTCAATCAAAAAATACATTCAGTAGCATCTTTATGTAACATTTGAACAACAACAACAACATGAACTAGCATGCTAGCAGAAATGTACCCCACACACACACACATGCAGGCCTGCCAGCTCTTCTTGTAATCCCTCAGACAAATTACAAGATCTTCTCCTCCTCCTTTACTCTTTCTCCTTCTTCCAGCAGCAATTGGATTTGGATAAAGATGGCTTTTCCTTTTCTCCTCTGTTTTTCCTTCGTTTGGCTAAAGACGGATTTGCCCAGGGAGATTACAGTCAGCGGTGGAGAGAAATCGCATTTGAGGAAAAACGTCTTCACTAACCCCAAACAACAATCCCCCAGTCCATCCCACCCTCCCTCTCTCTCTCTCTCTCGCTCTCTTTTCCTTTCTTTTTCCTTCTGTATGTGCAGTTTATTGCTCGGAGCAGAATGAAAGAAAAGCGAGATTGATACTATAATCCTCCTCGTGATGTTAGGGAAGATAGACAGGGAAAGAGACAAAGGGTCAACAGCCGCTCTCTATCTCTAGCTGTATGTTTCTGAATAACCACCAGTCTGGCTGGTGTAGTTAGTGGCATTAGCGCCGAGGCTAACATTAGCGCTAAGTGCTGAATGGACTGGGAGTGTCAGAAGGCCAGGCTAAATGAGAGCTTAGCTGCTGCTCTTTGGCAGCTTAGCGTGTTAAGAAATGTTGCTGCCAGATGAGGCTTAAGCAAAGAAATGAAGTGGCCATCAGTGTGTCAGACTGTCTTACGGTTACTGTGGCAGTATGTTAAAGTGATGATATCAAATGTAATAATATACATGCCTACCTAGGTATACGGTGTATATCCAAAAGAAACCAAAGTATTACTTTGAATATATAATGTTGTACTGAATAGTTTGTATATTCATATATTTGGGGTATTAAAATGATACATACTCGAAACCAATATGGTACTTGTCCAAACAACATGAATTCATCATGTGTGTAATTTAATGTCCAAAGACATGAAATTACTCTCATACATGTCTAAAAACATACTAATATTAATATTAAGTACTAATATTAATTAACTACAATTTACTATATGCTTAGGTTTAGGATTCAGGTTTGTCTTTGGGTTACTTGCATTTAATTATGCATAACTTTTTTTTTATTGTTATAGTTTGAACATGCAATGCATAACACGGGCACTGTAAAATAAAGTGTTACCAATTTAACCATACAGTGTAATACCAGGTGGGATACAGTCTATGTTTCCATGTATATCGGTCCGTGACTTCTTTACATTTATTCCGTATTTCAGTCTGAAATCATCAATATTTGATATCGCCCAATCAGGGTTTGTGTTCGTATCTTTCTGTGTGCTGTGTTTCTTATGTCTGCTGTGTGTGTGTGTGTGTTGGTGGACAGGCGTTGGGCAGGGTGAATAATTGAACGGTGCGGGCGGCAGAAGGTCTTTAACCCTGAACCTCAAGACAACACAGCCAATCAATAATGCAGCTAGAGGACATGATACAGACATACTCAATTCCACACTGGAACTCCAATTTTATCTCTGCATACCATACATTATGTTTTTTCCTTCTTTACATCAGCAGGTACAGCATCAAGGTTACAAGTTTGAAACATAAACTGGTGGAATATATAAAGCAGTTCCTTTGAATCTGCCAAATGAATGTAAATGTTCTTTTTCAGCATTATCGACCAGAGCATAATGCATGCATTTATAATTAAGACGGTTTTTATGAGGGGAAATTCTTTGTGGTGGATCGGATTCTTTGGAGAGAAAGAAAGTGTGTGTTTGGTGTGTGTGAGCGCGTCCCATGTGGTGCGGTTGTCAGGCTGAGACAGGCCGCCGTGTGCTGGGCGGCTGCATGTGTGTGTGTGTAGTTGTCAGGCCGCTGTGTGCAGTGTGTGCCACCAGCGCGGGTAATGGGGATGGACCTGTCAGCTCACTTAATGCAGCTAATGTGTGCTAGAGCCGGGGGATATGAATCCACACACACACTCAGTGCTCCCCTCTCCTCGCCTCGTCACTGCTCTGTCAAATTCTTTCGCTTCCTCTAGCCTATGCCTATTCATTTCCCTCTCATATACCTTCTTTCTTTCTCTCTACACTTTACACTGTAAAAAAAAAAAGAGGTGTCTGTGGCGCTTTAAAAATGAAGACAACGGTTTGGAAGTTGAGTTTATGTATGGATAAAAGTCATCAAGGCTTTTACACTTGTTAAATGAAGTGTTAAATTGTGACCGTAAACTTCCTACCTGGTCTCATGGCATAAACATACCTTGGTGCACTTTTTAGCAAGACACAAAAATATGTACCAACAAGTACATATCACTGCAGTTTCCAAAAGAAATGAACAGTAGAGGTAGTACAACTCTGAATCTGAGTTTTGATTAATAAAGCATGCTTTTTACACATTCACTTAAAGAATATCATGTTATAAACAATATTACTATTTAGTGATATTTGAAAACTGATGAACTGGTGTTCGGTGCAAAAAGTGCACAGAGGTATATATTTTTATGAGACCAGGTTGTAAACTTTTATGATTCCTGGGTAGCCACATTTTTGAGATTTCATGTTTTGTACATTTGTAAACCCTGGGTTCTTGCTGATATTTACAAAGTTCTAAGGATAGCTTGCTTAATAACTGGACATAAATCCACACTGACCATTTAAAGTCTCTTAAACTGTGTCAGTTTACAGGTTTGGCGTCCCTGTTAGACATTTGTAATTGTTTCCCTCTGAGACTCTAACTGAACAGAGTGTGAAAGTTTTTGTACAAGTGAATGTACACATGAATATTTAAGGAGGTAAGCACTGGGGCAGGTTAATGATTGGTTGTCTGGTTGGCTGTAATGTTCTAGTGCTGTATCATTTCACACGGTACAGCTTTGACTCTGCAGTTCAGCTACAGAGTTTCTTAACCTGCAAAACTATTTTCAAAATTACTAGGCTGATGTATTTCATACCCCAGAGTTAGAACTGGCCTTTTCCTGGGTTAAAAAAGTGTAGCGTGACAGAATTTTAATTATTTCCAATATTTTGTTGAAAATGTGCGTGTCATGGAGAGTAAAGTGCTTGTTGTCTCGCCAGTGTAACAGGAATATTAGTCAAATGAATATTCAATCAATCAATAAAATTGTAACACTGTTACAATATTGCAAAATTAATAAGATGGTACTAAAATGAACCAAAAAGTAACTATATTAGTTATTCATGTCCAAAGGCATGCTGGAAAGAGGACAATTGAACCACAAAACCATTTTTTCATTTAAATTTATACTAATTCAAGTAATTAAATACATTTATTTAGTTTTAATTATTATTATTATTATTGTTGTTATTATTCGTATTTATTTATTTTTTATTATTAAGTTTAAGTTGACTTAATATATCAGATAATATCATAACAGAAAAAAAATAAACTTGTGGTACATTACTTGTGTTCTTGAAAGTTGTTTGAATTGCAAAGCAAACTTTTATTGATCCCTTTCTTTTGAGTTTTATTATCTTTATTTAAGTATATGATTAAAGTGTAGCTTCTTTACTCTGTCATCACGCATGTTTTTATGCTGCGTTTTTGCTGGCACACTAAACTCTTGGGTCCTCAGTATGCGAGAGTGTGAATAGGTCAGAAATATTGCCTTTCAGCAGAGGTCCCAATTCTCTTGTAATGATTATCTGTTGACAAATGTGATGAATGCTGAAAGTGCCTGAACCCAAACAACCGTGAGGAAGAACGCAAGAGAAAAATCCAATATGTCCAAGGAGAGAAACCTCATAAAGGAGTGGCATATGGAGATGGAGAAATTCCCTCTGCCTTCCCTCCCTCCATCCCTCCCGCCTATTTCCACGCCTGTCGTCCTGATGAATATCATCCATGTACCGATCCATTGCAATCTTTCTGTCCTTCATCCCCTGCTGCATCACCTGCCCTCACCTCCAACTGTTCATTGTCCATACATTCTCCATTGTTAGAGTTACTGTACAAGCTCAATCAGTAACTATGATTTTGCCAGTTAGGACATGTTTAGGTTAGGCAATTTTTTCCCTGGAATAAGTCAGTCAACCAAAACCATTAATATAATACAATATAATATAATAAAATATAATATAATATAATATAATATAATATAATATATTATAATATAATATAATATAATAGCTCTTATAAAAAAAAAAAAATAATAATAAAAAAAAAAATATATATATATATATATATATATGGTTAAAGTGTAGCTTTTTTACTCTTTCATCACTCATGTTTTTATGCTGCGTTTATGCTGGCACATTAAACAAAAAAAAAACAAAAAAATTAAAAAATAAAATAAAAATTGTAAATTTTTCTGAAAAAGTAGTTAGTCTGTGTAAATACCAACTTTTTCAGAATTGACTTTAATGTGTGTATATATATATATATATATATATATATAAAACATGATTTTGACTAACGCTCACACATCTGTATCCTACAGTCTAGTACATATGATGTAGCGTTTCTGCCAAAGACAAATGCATGTGTGCAGCTGCTTTGTTTCACAGAACTAATCATTGCCTTGGTTGCATAGGCCACACATGTGTGGGGCAGAGCTGTCAAAGTAGGGGCAAGACCTAGGGGCTAGGGGCGTGTTTGTTTTGCTGATTTCAAACATCTTTGTCTTCTTTGTGAACAAAATCGCTTACCCTGCCTTTAATTGAAGTAATTCGTACAAATTCGTACAAACCACACCTAACCCACTCCTAAACCTACCCCTTACAGAAATAGTGCAAAGTCATGATTTATAGTACATATACATTGTAGGTACAATCAACCTGATCTCACAGCAATTCGTACATATTTACGAGGTGGCTAATTCATACAAATTCGTTCGACCTCACTCATACGAATTCATACGATTAATTCTAAATCATAAGTATTTTACGAGTTGCCAATTCGTATGAATTTGTATGAATGACCTACACTTAACCCCGCCCCTAAACCTACCTGTCACAGGGTTATAGACAAATCGCACAAAATCGTACGAATTAGCACCAATTTGGCACTTCGTACTGTATGAATACGTACGAATTGGCAGTGAGACTGTGTTGGTACAATGCATGTTTTCTGTAAACAAACCCCTGATCGAATGATCACATAATTACGTACCATCATATATAACACTATGTGCTACCAAATGAGCCACACAAAACATACAAAACATTGATATGAAAATGTTTTGTTGCTGAATGGGGCCCAATTGTAGCACATGCTCTGATGGGTCGCATTTCAGGGATTTGGACAAAATACCTATACAGGCGATATATTTATTTATTTGTTTGTTTATTTTTTATTTATTTATGTATCTATCTGTTTATGTGGGTTTTTTTTGTTTTGTTTTTTGCTTTTCTTTTGGTGGAGAGTTTCTGGATTACTGATAAACATAAAATCAGTTGGGATTTATTTGAAATATGATTAAACCTTAGATCAAATTCTGTTAGATCTGAGTTTATATATATACAGTATATTATGCCATTTTCAGCTAAAGACTTTAGATACTTTAAATGTTGGTGTGAATGAAGTTAAGACCAAGTCCAAACCCCAGCCTAAAGGCTATTAATATCATTCCTTATAGCATCTGATTGGCTGACGTTGATCCGCAAACACATCCGACTTGACAAAATCACAGTCTATTAGTTGAAGCTTATGCTGTATCACGGATGCCATTTTAGCTTGTCTCACACCAGCATCTCACAACAGACCTCAGAATTAACCATTCCCGGTTCTGTCAGTCTGCCTCTGAAACAACAACAAAACTCTGTAAGAAACGGCTGATAACGATACTAAGACTTAGTTCTGACAGTTCTGTGATCAAGAAAGATGTGTTACACTACACGCGTTGTCATAGTTAGGTTTCCTCTAATTTATGCCTATTCACAGCTCTCACCTGCTGAGGCAGAAATGTTGTAATCAGTGCATAAAAAGGAGATTGGCCTCCAGTTCTGAAAGGATTTTTGATTAGGGCTGTTATGCGACGTGGTGTTGCCAGAGAAACGCATCCTCAGACAGGCCGTGTTCGCTTGAAAGGGGCTCACATGCAAACCATCAACACTCAAATCAGCTGCTTAACAGACACAACTGTCACTGTGCTTGTCGCAACTCAACTTTTATACATTCTGGCAAATTGGTTGTTAAATTGCATGAATTTGTACAATCTTATGTTTGAGTTTCGTACAAACTGCTTACAATTCACTGACAGTACAGCTGCTTAACAGCCACAACTAAGACCGTTTTTGTTGCAACGCAATTTCTGTCCTTGAAATTTTGGATTTGATAAATATTTTTTCACAATATCAGAAGAAAAAATAAGTTCAACCTCAAGGAAGAAAGACCAAGAAACTCAGATGGTAATTCATAACTATTTTATGTTCTGGTGAATAAGTCCCTAAACTCAGTTTCGGTGAGATATAGGTAAGTTATAGGTGACATAGATAAAGATCACCTAGCATAAAAATCAATCATAGTTATAAATAAATAAAATAAATACTGCTAAAAGTCAGAAAAAACTGACTCTGGCACTGCGTAACTATCTTATGTTGCAATTTGTATGAATTCATACAATTTAATTTGTATGTTTTTTTGTGAGAATACAAAACCATTCCATTGGATTCACATACTTTTTTCTTGCCAATGTATTTTAGTAGATCTTTTTCTCTCATGAATTCAGGTCTGTTTTTTTTTTCTGGATCCCAAAACACCTCTATGCACCACTGGAAACAATCCAGCTGCATGTTTTCCAGCGGCATTGTTCTCCTCAAGTGAATACACTTAGCTGTTCTTTGATGGTGATGTGTTTGCTGCGGTGCACATGCACTGATGTTTAAATGGATAGTCTATGCATTTTGAATGTTACATTTGCAGCTTCTTGTAGAGCAACTGATTTTTGTATTTATAGTGAATGCAAAAGTGTGTGTGTGTGTGTGTGTGTGCATGTTTGTGTGGTTTATGAGGACACAAATTTGTATAATGACATGGTTATGACATAGGTATTACAATATGAAGGTACTTAAAAAACATAATAAATGGTGTTTTTTTTTTTACATCTAAAAATGCACATAGTTTCCTGTAAGTGGTAGGTTTAGTTGTAGGGTCAGTGTGGGGCAATACCACATACAGATTGTACAGTATAAAAACCATTACGCCTATGGACAGTCCCCATAAATCACAAAAACCAACACGTGTGTGTGTGTTTGCATCCCAGTAGAAGCGATGGAGGACACACATTAGCTGTGCCATAGCAGATGTCACCAGGCACATGGTGCATGGCTCATAAATTATAAAGTCACCCTTTTCTCCCTCCCCCATCACATTTTCCTCATCTCATCTCTTTCCCCTATTTTCACTCCTCCATCTCCCCTCCTCAAATCTCTTCATCCCTCTGTTCCTGACCACCATGTTCATGTTAATTTGCATGTTGGTCTAGTATTCAGGTTATGTGTAGTTTATTCCTGTAATGTCAAAACTGATTTTTTTCCAGTCTCCAGTGTCACATTATCCTTCAGAAATCATTTGAATATGCTGATTTGCCGCTCAAGTATGCAAGATACTTATTACCGCTTGTAATATCATTATTGATACTGTGATATTTTTTACTGTGACAAGATTGTTTTAAACAGTAGTTTACAGTACATCCAGTATAAACCATAGATCCTACTGATAAATACATCCAGAAACCTTTCATTTTACACATTTTAATTAATGGCAACAATGAAATAAATTAGTCAACGTCTTAAAAAAGGAAAGCTCTGAAAAAAAATGTAGTCCCTCACCTCATTTACCTTTGCATGACGTTAAATATAGCTAAAGAGTTACTTACATGATTTTTTTTCCCTGCATGACTTCATTCTTCATCTATGTAAATATGATTTTCTGTTACTTTTTCTTTCAGAGAAACTGTAGCCAAATGGAAAACAAATATGATTAGACATTCATTAAGTTTTTTTGTGTCATTCTAAAGTTCCATAATTCTGCAATTTCTGTTGGTTGCTATCTTATATGCAGTCATAATGAGTAAAATCTGGAGTTTTCAAAGTTCACAGAGCATCATTACAGAGGTCTGTACAACTTGTGTACTATTCAAACACTTCTGAAGTCATAGAGGTTTATGTGAGAAACAGACTGAAATGGAAATAATTTTTCATTGACAATCATTCTCTCTACTGAGCCTTTAATGGCTGCTACTGTATCACTAAGTCTGTGAATTGAACTTGAGAACCAGACTGAACCATTTCAGACTCATTTTTTGATTTGATTCATGAATTAGATATTGCTACTGGTATTATTTTAAGCACAGTATATGTTTTGGTGTATGTTCAATGTATGCATTAGTCTTCTTCAATAAGAGAATCCTTCTGATTTAAAAAAACAAACAACCAGACATTTACTGTAAAATAATTCTGATCAATAATTGTAAAATAAGTCGATGACGAGAGTTACTCTTTTACCCATTACAGTAGTTATGAAGTATTGGTAAAGTTATGGTTTATAGCCATATATAATATTTGAAACTTTAATTATGCCATTCTTTCTTTATCTTTCTTGTTTTCTTTTTATCCCCTCCCCCTGTTGTATGCTGTTTACTGATTATAGTGGCATTGGCTAAATTGGGGCAGAGCATGAGGCACTGATGCAGAAGAGACAGTGATGCAGACAGGATTTTCTCTCTCTCTCTCTCTCTCTCTCTCTCTCTCTCTCTCTCTGTCTGTCTCTCTCTCACACAAACACACAAACAGTCGTGCTCTTTCTCTCTGTCAGTCTCTTGGCCCCTGGGCCTT
This sequence comes from Enteromius treurensis, assembly GCA_032275025.1. NCBI lineage: Eukaryota > Metazoa > Chordata > Actinopteri > Cypriniformes > Cyprinidae > Enteromius > Enteromius treurensis. Next base: position 1,891,855 of record JAUCMU010000027.1, on the reverse strand, counting down.
AGATGAGGGGACACCAAGTGCCACACTGCAACATCTGTCTGCACAGTGCCTCACGCATTCCCTGCCTTTATCATTGTTTTATTATTTTCTGTTATTCTTTTTACAAAAGTAGTATACTTGTGGCCAGTGTTTCCACAGTCATGAAAAACCCAGAAATAGTGATTTTCAGTTTGAAAATCATGGGATAACAAATAAATTCATATATATTGTTTTTGTAGTAAATACATATATATATATATATATTAGTTTTGCCTCAAATCAACTACATGTGACTTGCATATAGTAAAATTTGCTTGCAAGCCATAGCAATATCCAATTTGCAAGCAATTCATTCATTTTTTGTGTAAATTTTTCGCAAACTGGACTAAATGATTTGTTAACTTATGTCTTTAAATTTAAATTAAAACAAAGACTGTAGAATACCCAAAATGTGGCTGATCAATCACATGAAGCCCTGCCTTCTGAATAAAATAGCCAATCGCTGATGTGTGCACCACAGCATCTGCCGTTAGAAGTTCAGGTTGCTATAGAAACAGTCAGCATCCTGAGACGTGGGCCAAGGACTGCGCATGCACACTGGCTAATCTCACCTCACGAATACGTTTTTTTATTATGCTATTTGAGCAAAAGAAACAGCAATTGTTACATGGTTGTTGTCAGATTTCATTGGTGATTTCAAATAAGAAATTTAATCGTAGGCTTAGTGAACCGTTTGAGGGAATTTGACGTTTCCCTATACAATGAAATAGGAGCTGCACTTGGGATGCCCAAAAGGCGTTTCAAAGATGGCTGCCGAGTGACATGGCTTTTGTCTTAAAGCAACTTTGATGAAATGTTCTAAAATTCAGCGACTATAGAAGTCTTTAAACAATATAGATTGATTAAAACGAGATTGCGTTTCTGTAGATTCCAAATATAGTAAAACATTTCATTTTTCCTCAACACAAACTAACTAGCCAGTCAAAATGTTGAATTTTGAAGAAAAAAAATATTTGGAGAAATTCTGATTCTCAAACTTTGTGGAACATGTTTATGGTTAAAATCAAGAATTAAAAGTTTGGTTTCTCTGTTAGGACTAGGAAAGCTGGGTCAAGTTAAAGGTGGGGTAAGTGATTTCTGGTAGCCAATGTTGATATTTAAAAGCACCAAAATAAACATGTCTCTACCCCAAAAGGGTCTCACCCCTATTTTGATAGCTCCGCCCAACACTTACGTAAGCAACCCTGGCAACGATAATTTCGGTGAAACAAAGCAAAACCAATGTTATACCGGACACGAGCAGCGCGGCACGAAATATCCCGAGATAAAACTGCTGCTGCATTATTTTTTTGACGTACTGACACACTCTATAGCTGTTGGGGTATAGACATGGATTTACTATTAAGAATAAACAAAGCAGCCACTTTCGGTCCTTTAGTTCTCTCCAGGTCTTACTTCTTTATCGTTCTGCAGACGTTTTGCTCTTTTGTTTTTATCTGCCTTCTCTATCTTTCTGAATGCTCTCTCCCCCACATCATGAGTAGACATGCCTCTACTGCTAAAAGTTTGTCTTGGAACTCGACCAAAAACTCCCCAAAAAATTACATTTACCCAAACTTTGAGATGAAATAACAACGCACATATACTGCAAATCTTGCAACCAGTTCAGAAAAGTTATCTTATGGTTTTAAGATGTCATTTTTTTATTTACTTATTTTTATTTCTAATGCAATTTAACACATTTTAGGATGCAACTTGAGTGTCTGAATGCATTTTGTACCACTGTTTGTGGAAGAATGCGCTTATAGAAAAAATGCAATCGTAAGCCTGTTTAGAAGCTTGACTCAATAAAAAAAACTGGCATGCTTAATCATAAGAATAATTAAACTTATGGAAGAAGTAGTGCAGTTCTCTGCGAGTGATGTTCTGGCGCTGTTGCATCAGTGTAGGAGTCAGCCAGGCCAAACTTTCCTTGGCGAGACTCTGTATTGATTTGTGTGGGAATGGCCAGTGTGTATGTGTGTGTGTGCGTGTGTTTATGTCTTGTATTCTGCACATTCAGCCTACAGATTTAAGTCAATCTCACCGACCATTCCTACATCAATCACTGTCTGTTACTTGTATGCTGTACAGATTCATCTTGTCTTTAGTTCAACAGGCTTGGTTAGTTTATTAATAATTGATTTGCTGGTAGGATTTTTAGCAGCAAACACAGATTCATCTTTTGCCTGGTTTGCTTTTTTTTTTTTTTCTTCTCCAGACCGCAGATAATCTGCTCATGTTCGGTGGTGTTAGTTCTCTTTGGTGATTTGCATTAGATATGGATTCCTCATTTTTGCTTCTTAAAGCCCGTGTCTGTATCAATTATCAATGGGCCTTAATTATTAAACGACGAGACTCACTGAAGGGCTGCAAATGTGTTTTTATGTTGTCACCTGCTTTTACGTGTTGTATGAAGACACATCGTAGGCTTAGTGCATGGAACCAAGTAGAATAACACAAGATATTTTTAACATCTCAATGGTTTCTCCAAAAGTGCAGCGAGATTAAAATGAGAGCCAAAGGAAACGTGTGAAAAAAAAAGGAAAAAAAAAAAAGAACCCTACCAGAATGTCAGCTCCCATCCAAATCCAATCTTTGCTCAATCTCAAAAAGTTATATATACATACATATAGTACATAAATATGTCATATGTACTTGTATAAACCTTTCAGTTCGGTTCTCTCCTTTCTCTTTCTCTCTTTTCTGCCAGTACTGGTTAAAGCCTCTCCCACACTCAGCAGCCTAATTAGAATATCCATAAATATTCAAGGGGTGCAATGTGAAAGAAAAGAGTGAGAAGGAAGGGGAAGAACAAGAGAGGTCTTAACAGGAAGAACACAAGTAGAGGAAGTAAATGCCAAAACACTAGGAAAAAGGAGAAATGAGAGGATAAAGTAAAAAAAAAAAAAAAAGTGTAATATACTGAAGCAGAATGTTATTGGCCACATGTTGTTTCTAGATAGATACTGTCAATAGATTTTCTTGTATATGTACGTGCTTTTATATTAACATGTTTTGTTGTTGTTGTTGTTTTTGGTCAGACATAAATAATAGCTATGGTTGAACATGGGCATCACAATTTCCCACTGTAACAAACAGGGAGAGGGATAGGAGGAGGAGGGAAAGAGCGGCAGCTGGCATTTGACGGTGAAGCATGCCTTTTTAATGAGCATATTAGTCCTCCACAAACCCACTCTCCTCCAACCATTGCACAGAGAGAGAGAGAAAGAGAGAGAAATATAGAAGGAAGGGAATGTAGGAAGGTTGTGGTGGAAAATAAGTACAGTGAAAGGTCAAGGGGTGGAAGAGTGTGGGAAATGAGGAGGGTTTAGAAGAAGGGAAATGTAAAAAAAAAAAAGATCCACATTTGAAACAAGAAATTTAGGGTGAGTAAATGATGACAGAGATTAATTTTGGGGTCTACTTTCCCTTTAAGAAAACTCCTGAGTGTGAGGTGTTTCTCTTGGAACCCTACAAGGTTGCAACCTCCAACCTCACATAGGTAATAGCCACATGAGTCGACCTTCAGATGTGACAAACATCCTTCCCACCTCACATCAGCATCTCAGACATAGCGTTTGCATTGTCATTGAGAGCCTGCGAGGTGTCAGGCGTCTTTTATCAAAATATGCTTCTATTATTACAAGACACTTCAGGCTGCCTGTTCTCTCGCTGCTTTGAATGTGAATAGAGCTGAAATGAAGGAGAGGTATCATTCATAAGTGTAGATAGTGAAAGGAGGGCCAATGAAGGAATGAGTGGCTATTGTCGGAGGGTGTAGATGTGCTATTGTCAGCCGCTGAGTAATTCTTTTGCGACCAAGAGAAAGGAGAAGAAAAGAAATTATGGTAGTGGTAAGAGGTGGAACTGAAGAGAGTGGTATTGATTCTGCTGGAGCTCTGTTCATTCCCATTCATGCCCCAGTCAGATAGTTCAGTTAATACATCATTCAATGAGGCCTTAAGATTTAGGAGGATGGGTGTTTTATTACAGTTCAATCTTAATTATTTCCTCGACACACACACGCACATACATGCCATACTGTGGGCAAATGTTAATTAATTGTGTGTTGCGGCTACACTGCAATATGGCGATTGTGTGTGTGCGCGCGTGTGTGTGTGTGTGTGAGAGAGAGAGAGAGAGAATAAAGTTAAAGTGTGGGAAACTTGGATAGATAGATAGATAGATAGATAGATAGATAGATAGATAGATAGATAGATAGATAGATAGATAAGATACATACATACAAACACACACACACACACATATGTATATACATACATACCACCTCTATTTTTCTCCTTCCTTTTTCCTATATGGCTAAGCAGGATGTTGTGTCTGTCCTCTGCAGTATGAGTGTTTGTGTCACTGTTGCTGGGCTGAGTTTTGCGGCCATGTACCATATGTCACATTACTATTTAATTTGACTGTGCATATCCACGGCGACCCTTTGGGCATCTCCACAGCCTGGTGTAACATGATGTGGCATAGTGGGGTTAGGATTTGTACGTTGTTGTGTTTTAATGGTGATATACCTTTGTTACAATGTTTCTGTGGAACAGAGACTGTGTTGTGGACAGCAGCATGATCTGTGGCTGTCCAAGGTGCTGAACTGAAGCAACTCTGTGGTAAATTGTTGCTGTTCATGGTTCTGAAATTTTCTGATACTGACCAATGTACATTAAATACTCTTTACTCATCTGGTTGATGTCAATATCCTTAACCTGGCCATCTCCTGTTTTCAGCCTGATTGTCTTTATGGCTTATTAATCAGCCTGAAGACAGATTTGTAGGTTACATTGTTGTATGTGACACAATTACACTTACACAATTATTTACACACTTTTTATGGCAGTGTAAGTGTGTATACATGTATAATTATGTATGTGTGAACAGCATTGGTATCAAAAGCAAATTAGGTTTATCGGGGTGACTCTGCTCTGACCTTGGCAATGCAATGATGGCAGAATTTTGATCTTACATACACACATACACTCTCTCACACACATGTTTTGGCCAGGGGAACACATGTTTATAGTTGAACTCTCCACGCTCAGCAATGTTTTATGCTTGCCCCCCGTGTCCTGTCATTAGGGCGAACCAGGACGGAGTAGGCACTCGGATGAATACTAACATGCACGCGTGGATTATATGGGGGACAGCTGGTTCTTTATTTGACCTTTCTGATTCTCAGAAAGCAAATTTAAAATTCTGTCTTAGTTTCATGTAATCCAACAAGGCTTTGTTGTGTTCTTAGACACACCCAGGACAAGGAATGTGGGACAGCTTCATAGTGTTTAATAGAAGGGAACCGTTTTTGAAAGAGAGGCTAGGTTAACACTGTAAGTGTTTGGGACTGGCAAAAGCACTGGCTTAAATATGTAAGACTCAAAGGACTGGTTTCATAAACAGGGCTTAGGTTTTTTTTTTTTTTTTCATCTGAGACAGCTCAAACATGCAGTTTAATCTTGGACTAGCTTAAGCCTTGTCTCTGAAACTGGAGGAAAATGTCCTTGGCCATATGTTCACACAAAATGGCCATAGCCCTACAGAGTTTTGCTTCAATCCTAATTAAACACACTTCATCCATCTACTCATTAAGGGTTAAGTGAAAACTAGAGTTATGTATGTCGGAGTAGTGTTGGAACATTGTTGTGTCCCTCCAGGAAGTCAGGAGTTTTTATCCTTGATTTTTATCCTCCAAAACCAAACATAAAAACATGCAAGACATACAAGATATGTGTGTGTCCACCAAGTGACTCACACTAAATGGCATGACAGACAATTAGTTGTCTACTCTGGTCACACTGACGCAGCAGGGGCACACCAACAATAAGGTTGTGAGTCTCAGAAATGTATGGGTAAATAAGCAATCTGTGTGTGAATGCAACTGTATTAAACCGCGTTCTGTTACTGTGTGAACGTGGCCACAGAGATCACCCACTCATATGTGATTGGGGTTCTCAAGAACAGTGAGTTGGAAGGTTGTAGTATGGAGACGATGAGAACAGCAGGAGCTAAAGAACAGCACAACTAGAGAACACAGGCTGAAGTTGGACAAGAGTGGGTGGGAAGTAAAGAGTGACAGCAGGGAAGTGGAGAGAAGAGGTATGCAGGGAAAGGCACAAGAAATAAGTAGTGCATTGGTTTAAGAAATCTGATTCCTTTCCCAAAAGTACATGCAAACTCTCTGTATCAGTAAAGTACAAGACAGAACAATATATGTGCATATAGTGCAAGCTAAAGGGCAGTGTCTGCAACCTCTTCAGTCTTGACTATATTCACAATGTCGCACAACCTTGTCTACACTGGTATCTCATTTTGAGAATGTTTGTAATTTGACTGAAAATCAGACTGTAGTGTTGTCAGATAGTATGTGAAAAATAGATGGTGGAGACATGGTGTAAAAGTGCTGTGCAGTCACACTGTACACAGAAGGTCTTAAGCAAGTGTCTCACATCAAAGATATTTGACCAGTTGAGGTGTAGAACCGTCAGACATTATATCCAGTTCATTTTATAACTGTTCTAGACATCTTTTTTGAAGAATTACACCTTATACATTGAGCATAAAGGCCACGTAATGCCAGGTGAGTGGGAACTCTAGAGTCATCTCTGGATACGCCATATTGCGTCAAGGAAGATTCGGTTGAGGCTTTCTTACAAAACCAGCAGTGCAGTGTGTGTTTGAGCGTGACTGTTTCAGTAAAAAAAGAGTCAACAATAGAGCCTTTTTCGCTTCATCTCTCCTTCTTTGTCCCATCACCAAGTGTCTTCCTTCACTTTGTGACATTGTTTTTATCTTTGATCCCTTTCGCTCTCTTAGCTCGCTGGATTTTTGTCAGCTCTCCTTCGTTAACCATATTCTGCATCGGCCTGACGTTGAGTCCCACCCGCAGCCAATCAGAGCACTCACTGGCCCGTCTCTCCGTGTGCCAGGCTCTCCGCGCGTGCCCTGGTAGCCTGTTTGTGGCTTAACGAACAAACGAGCGTTAGCATCCCCTCCGTTTACACCACTCCTTGCCAGCCTTCCCATCATCCCTCCCTCTTTCTCTCGCTCCGATTTCTGCACATGCCACCGCAGCGCCCCCTAACCCACGTCACGTGAGTGCAGGGGCCCTAGCAACAGCGAGAGAGAGAGGGAAAAGTGGAGCGAGAGAGGGAAAGAGGGAGGGGGAAGAGACGCAGAGCATTAATAAGTAATGGGCCGAACAGTTTGAAACCCGGTCCTCGTTAGCATTGCAGCGGCGCCATCATTTGCATGGGAGCTCCTAGAGCAAATTCAACAACAGCTTCAGCCCACACCCCTCTCTTTTTGTTTCTCTCTCCCTCCATCTTCATGTGTCTATCGTTCTGTCATCGCTCATTCTGCTTCCAACTGACTCTTTCTCTTTTTTTTTACTTGTGATATTTCGGTATTTCTCTTATCTCATCTCGTGAGCATCTCCTGCCTCTTTTCCCTTCTATTATCGTTCTGTCATTCTCCGCCCCTTCCTCAGAGTCTCCTGGCATCCGCACGTTACGATTTTCTTTCTGTTGTTGTTCTATTTTGCACACTGTTGTGTGTTTCACATTACTATTCATATCCTCTATTATTCTGTTTCTTTTTACCTTGAAAATGATGGCAGGAAAATGGCGGCTTTACTTCCGGTAGGGTATTATTTTTAGACCAGATTTTGCACTCACAGAGCCCTGTGCCGAGAGAGCGAGAGAGTTGCCTGCCCTCCTGACATCCCATAACAAAACACACATTCTCAAACATGTGTATAAACCTCTTTTCTCTTTATGTGTGTGTGAGTGTTTTTCTCTGGCCTTTGGGAGTCTGTGTAGAGTGAGATATAACTGGAAGGTTGCCATGCTCCACACATAAATCCAATTCCACATTTTTTTTTCTTCCATCGGTCTGACATGATGCCCCAGGCTGCCCACGCTACACACTCCAGCACTACCACAGAACCGTGTATGTGTGTCGTACACCCAAGCCCTTGTTTTAGACAGACCTTACATGCCCACCTCCCCAATCCTCCACACACACACACCTCAAGGCGAAGGAAGACTAGACAAGAATTGATCTGCACTCCCAAACAAAACTGATCGCAAGGAGACATGGGACTAATATGTGCATAGCTCTGTCTGCCTCTCTTTTAATCCATCAATCTCCATTTTTAAACCTGTACACCCAGTGGGTCACTTCTTCTGTGAAGTCAAATGTCTTATGTACAGTCAGACAGGCATGTGATCTGTTCTGACAAGCAAAAGGTAAAGGACTTGGAACCATGGCTTAGCAGTGCATTTGTCTGTGGTGCTCATGTGGAGATTGTGGGTTTGAATATGACTTGCAACATTGCCATATGCCAGCCCACCTGCTCATTTTAGTTTATAAGGCCAAAAAAAAAAAAAAAGTAACAGTCAATATCATATGCATTAACCACCAATTTGTGAAAATGTAAAATGAAGAAAATTGTTTGACTCTTCACACAAAGCTATAATTTACTTGTTTATACTAGATAGAAGAACAGTGTGAACATTATGCAAAATGTGTTCTTCAGAAGAAATTGAGTCGGAACAACACAAGGAAATGATGACAGAATTTTTATCAGTTTAATATTTCACTTCACTTGTGCAACAATTTTACAGCTAAGAAAAAAATAAAGCAGAGTGAAAATGAAAAAGAGTGAGAAAAAGACAGACCTTGTGTCCCTGGCTGCTGATATTTAATTTACCAGTCTTCACAATGAAAAAGATCCAAGTGACTGCGATTAAACCAAAATACTCTTTTGCTCGCTCGCTCTCTCTCCCTCCCTGGTCTCTCACTCCGGGTGAAATGTTGTGACAGTGTTGCGCTGATGTTGTAGGGGGTTAAAGTCACCAAGTGCATATTATCCTGTAAGGCTTAATATGCAGGTTGAAGCGCGAGGGCCGACTCTTAAATTACAGTTTGCCGGGCCTAGCACTCAGCGTGACAACAATACCCACACAGACACGGTGTAACGTCTATACACCACACACTTAAACACACGTGTGCTCATGCTTAGCTGGCGTACGAATATTCATTCAATATATTTTTGTGACGCAAATAATCATGCATCTATACACACACAGTCGATGCTGTGTGCACATACTTCATTTCATTGTCTTATCACGTGGCCATGACATTCACACAGACGCATGTTGAATTTATCTTTGTTTCCAGTCATTGTCTTTGTTTGTCTGTAGCTACTATCTGTGTATGTGTGTGTGTGAGTGAGCTGCTTGTTATAGTGATGGAGTGTGTGTGTGGGCTGCCGAGTCAAGCCTGTCCTCTCCGCTTTCATAAATCTGCGTTGGATGAAGCTCTCGAGCCATAAAACGCATCGATCGCCATCCTTTACACACACACACACACACTTTCTTCCCACAGGGTAATCCTGCTTTCTATAGGAACGTTGTGTCTTGTTGAGTGAGTTTTGAATGCACAAGTGTGTCCTAATATAGAGGGATAAACAAAACACATGGCAGCTAGTCAAATAATGATACCTCAGCATAAATATATAAAGACATCCTCACGTTTTTGATGAGTCAAAGTGTGGGTTTGACTCCAGATGTTGGCCTATAGCTGAAGGTCCGTTCTTAAAGTGCGTTTATATCTGTGTTTGCATCAGACAGAGTGTCTTGTGAGTTTTTATATTTCCAGTTCAGTTAGTTTTCTCATAACGGTGCGGTTGCCCCAATACACATACCGTATCCTGCCTGCCTGGAAAAACTAGGACACACACACTCCGGGACTAACTGACTGTTCTCACACACTGACATACTTCGCTGTTGTTATTGTGTCCAGTGATGTGCAGTTTAGCAGAGCACACACAAATCTGCTTTTAAACTCTACACACAGCTAAGTCATCCCATAGGAACATTTTATTGCTTTTAGGTTGCTCTTTTATAGCACAGGAGACTCATCAGTTCTTTTAAATGAAGTATTAACCACTTCTTATATGTTTGTGATGATGTTTTTCATGACACAAACCTGATAAGACATTTCCCCCCCTAGGGGAAAGAATTTAGGTTCTTGTCTCATAATTTGAATTCAAATTGTGTTTATTTATATTCTAAAGCAAATGCACACCCAATCAGTACATCAAACAACATATTTGTGAACTTTCTTTTTTTGTCAGAAACATTAGCAACTAAAATGTGCTGAATTGAAAAGCATTCACATACTTCTGGTTCCTGGGTGAGTGCTGGATTGTAAAATATGGCCTTTGTTTATGTCACAATAACATACACATCAAATGTTAAAACACTCCTTCTTTCCTACTTTCTTACACCAATGCCATTATTTGACTGATATAAAGATATTTCTTATTTATTTAACCAGTCTAATGATGGATACTGAAAAGGATAACTGAACTGTGGTGAAGAGTTGCTTATGCATATGAAGTTGATACTAAATGGACTTTTGAAAATTGTCTTTTTGTTGGCCAATGAAATCAGTTTTAATATGATCTGTTCCCCTCTCTCTTCAGGTAACAGGTTTTTCCTGACATCATATGGGGCCCTCTACATATCTGACGTTCAGAAAGAGGACGCCCTCTCTACCTACCGCTGCATCACCAAGCACAAATACAGCGGAGAAACCAGGCAGAGCAATGGGGCTCGTCTCTCTGTGCTGGGTGAGTGTGTGGGTTTTTGTCTCTTTGCTGGGCAGTTGACATATCTTTGTCATATTTGTCAATCTTAATGCACTAAGCCTATTCTCATAATTTAATTTGTTACTGTCTTGGATGCGCTTCTAAAAGAAATAGCTTTGAGACCCTAATTCATTTTTAAAGAGAGTGTGCATTTTAATTGCATATTTATTTTTTCATAAAGTCTACTTAAGATGTCAGTCAAAGGTTCTAGCAGAAAAAAAAAGATATATATATATATATATATATATATATATATTCCTTCTCTTCTATGACCATTCCTCAGCAGTTTTGCAACTGTATCTTTAAGATTTATGTTTTTAAATTAATACAGTAATGGGCAATAATTGCTTGGTCTTTCTTTATTAAGAACTTTCTATCTGTCCTTAGATCCCACTGAAACCCCGCCTTCTGTGATGGACAGTTTTCAGTCAGGAGAAGTACAAGTGGGGCGAAGCATAGAGTTGCCCTGCATCGCCTGCGGTTACCCCAACCCCACCATCCGTTGGTTGAAAGACGGGAGGCCACTTCCTGCTGACTCCCGCTGGACACGGCGACTAACCGGCCTCACAATCAGTGACCTCCGTCTGGAAGACTCTGGAAACTACATCTGTGAAGTCACCAACAGCTTTGGCTCCAAAGAGGTCACTGGACACCTTAATGTCATCGGTGAGGAGAAAATAAATGAAGGGAGACAGGAAAGAAGGGAAGTAAAAAAGAGGGACTGGTGATAGTACAGGAGTAAATGATGAAAGATGTCACTAATAAACTGCTTGTGAGGGAAAAAGACAAGCTTTTCAAAAGTTCCAAGTTACCCTTACCTTGCCATGGACTGAAGCAAGATATTTTCTTTGATTTACATCCTTGTAGGTCCCACATTTTAAAGTTAGGCATACAAGGCCGTTATTGGGCCTTATACATCATTCTTATGATTAAGGACTTTGTTTGCTACTTGGAATCTTCTTTCAGACTAAAAATCTAGGAACTTGTCTTACTTGACAGAATCTTATCACCTGAATTTCACTTCATTAAGTAGGACATATTCCTGGATCAACATCACTGTGCAGGAACAACATTCCTATTAAACAGTACTTAAGCTAGGTATAGGAAAAAAAAAGTGATTGGAGCTGTAAAATCTTTTTTTTTTTTTTCAACCAACAGTAAAAGTAGGATTATAGCTATGTTTCTATGACTCCAGGGACATGTCCAACTTAAAAGTCATCTAGTTTATTCCCAAAGGCAGAACCCAGAAACTTATGGCAGGTGTCCTTATCCTTGTTCCAAGAGGTTTAGTTTTAACCTTGCTTTCCGATAAACCTACATGCATATTTCAACTAAATCCAAGGGAATTGATTAGCTGGCTCAGGCTTATTGGAGTTGGAACTAATGTCTGCATGATGCTTGTTCTTCCTGGACAGGGATGAGAACATTTGCCCAAAGGGTTTTGGCTTGTCCTATGAAAGTACCCACCTTTCATAATACTTGGGTAGACCAAGAATTAAAACATTGAGGCCAGTTTATCTGGGTAACCTCTAAGGGTCCTGGAATTTCCATACCTTTTCATTTAAAGGAGAGGGTCAAAATCATGTTGGTCCAGGTCATGTCTATTGCCCCAGACCTCTGTCATATGGAAAGGGGTATTTCAAAACACTAGAGAGTATGTATTTGGGAAGCACATTTGGGTTTAAGAGATGTTGGCACACTGGTCAGCCCCTGCCACCTTCTTGTTGAAAGTAATATGAGAGGACAGGAAGACTGTGTTCTAAGCAGGCTTGGGGATGGATCTTAGACCAGTGGGATGGTATTGGCTGGAGTAGTAATATGAAAGGAAGAGGGGAATAGAAGAAGGGGAGGTGGGGTGGACATTTGGACGTTTAGCCGATGGGCACATCACACCGGTGTGCTCACACAGATTCTGACAGAACAGGAGGGGAGGAGGGCACGCACACATACATACCTAGACACACACACCATCACACACAGAGGCCTCCAGCACATAACACCAGCTGCCTTATTGCTCACTGACATTTTCTCTATCTATCTATCTATCTATCTATCTATCTATCTATCTATACACACAATAATTCCAATTTTTTGACAAAAGCTTTACCCTCAGACTCTGACTTTCTCTTTTTCCTCAGAGCCTCTGAGAGTCACATTATCCCCCAAGAATCTGAAAACAGGCATCAGCAGCACAGTGATTCTGTCCTGTGCCGTTCAGGGCTCGCCCCATTTCACCGTCTCCTGGTTTCGCAACACAGAACCTATCGTGCCTGACCAGCACTTCTCCATCCAGGGAGCCCACAACGAGACTCTCTTCATCACGGCGGCCCAAAAAAGACACTCAGGGGCATATCAGTGCTTCGCCACCCGAAAGGGTCAGACCGCACAGGACTTCTCCATCATACTGCTTGAAGGTGAGTGGAAAGAGTGGATAATGGGATAGCGATGAAGGTTGTGGTTCTGATTCTAATTCTGCAGTGTACGTTTATTTCTGGACATCAAAGTTCTAAATTTAGATTATTATGACTTTTAAGCAAGTTACACTGTGTTCCACACAAGCACTACAAGATTGCTTCAGTAACAATTAATTTTGCTGTCCTTAAAGGGTTAGTTCACCCAGACATGAAAATTAGTCCATATTTTACTCGTCCTCAAAGCATGCTAGGTGTACTCTATATGACTCATATATGATCCTAGCTCTTCCAAGCTTTATAATGGCATTGGCGGGAGTTTTTCAACATAGTCTCACAACCAATTCTTGCGTATTCGTATGTGGTGGCGAAATCGAGCTAATTCGTTCAAATTTGTAGAACCTCACTCATACGATTTTGTACGATTTGTCAAAACCCCAGTGACGGATAGGTTTAGGGTTGGGGTTAGTTAAAGGTAATTCGTACAAATTCATACAACTTGTAAAATACGTACGATTTAGCAAAAAGCATATGAATTCATACGAGCCAGGTCGTACAAATTTGAGTTTTTGGAGTTTTTGGTCAAAAGTCCAAAAGTAGTCAAATAAAGCGCATCCATCCATGGAAATTATTCCACTATTTGACTTTTAGACTGTTGAACAAAAACACTCATGCCATTATGAAACTTGGAAGAGCAAGAACAATATAACTACAATATAACGATTGGATTTGCCTGATGAAGAAAGTCATTTACACCCAGGATGTCTTGAGGGTGAGTAATTCATGGGCTAATTTTAATTTTTGGGTGAACTAACCATTTAATGCAGGTCATCAAACTTCATCCAGGAGGGCTGTTGTCCTGCAGAGTTTAGCTCCAACTAGCCTCAACAAACCTGTCTGGAAGTTTCAAGTAAACCTAATAAGCTAAACTCTGCAGGACAGCGGACTTCAGGAGTGAACTTGGTGACCCCTGCTGTTAAAATGTGAAACACTGAACGAAGCAACAGCAGAACAAATTCAATGTTTAATATGCTGTACATAAACTATTAGAAACCAAGAAAAGAAACATTATTAATGGGTATTCCTACAAACCATGATTTGCAGCAAAAAAGAAGTAATTTTAAAAATTATTTTAAAATATATGACCATTAAAAATTAGGGCAAACGGAATAAAATAATTGTGCTCAGTGTCAGTTATAGACAGCAGAATCAAACAGTAATAATTTTATAAATTGTAATTGTTTCATTTATTAATTTATTTTTATTTAGCTGAAACTTTCCACAGACCCTTAAGCACCCTCTTGTAAGGGATTGTATAAATGGAAAAGTCACAAACATTTTTGCTTGCAATTAAAAGATTTTATATATTTATATATATATATATATATATATATATATATAAAAGATTATATATATATAAAAAAAATTATTTTTTTTTTTTTACTGTAACATTAGTGACTTATTTGAACCACTTACCACTTTTGAACTCCTCTTGAAAAATTGAGCTGTTCTTATGAAATAAACATTTCAGCAGTACACCAATGATGTACAAAGATTTTGAAGTCTTCTATTTGTATTCCGCTCTCTTTTTCCTGTCAGACGGCACCCCACGGATCGTCTCGTCTTTCAGTGAGCGCGTAGTAGCCCCTGGCGAGCCCTTTTCTCTCATGTGTGCGGCCAAAGGCGCTCCACCCCCCACCATCACCTGGACGTTGGACGACGAGCCGGTAGCGCGGGACTCGGCGCACCGGGCCAGCCAGTACACGCTCTCCGACGGCTCCACTGTCTCGCACGTCAACGTCACCAACCCCCAGATCCGCGACGGGGGCGTGTACCGCTGCGCCGCACGCAACTCGGCCGGTAGCGCCGAGTACCAAGCGCGCATAAACGTAAGAGGTGCCTGTCTACTTTTCAATCTCAGACGTTTAGGGTTATAACCCTCCACCTCCCCCAGACCCTTGACCCTTTAACTCCTCCACCACATCTCAAGTCCAGATACCATCTCTACCTATCAACTCAAAGTGTCATTGTGTATGTGTGTGGGTGGGGTGTGTGTGTTGTATGTGTGTGGGTGGAGCGTCTTATGTTGTTTGTTCCTCAAAGTGCTGTCACCTGTGCGTTTTCTCATTCTATCCACTGTCAGATAATTTGTGTTCTCGGTATCTTTCCATCTCTGTACATCTGCTGCGTCTTTGTTCCTCTCTTTCACACATACACGGTGTCTCTGTCTCGATGTCGCCGGCTGGCTGGCACACGTGCGGTGTCCTGGCTGTTCTGGGACAGAGTGGAGATCTGGCAGAAGGGAGACGCCATCACGCCAAAGAGAAAAGAGACACGTCAGCTAAGAAACCAGACTGAGAGGACAGAAGACAAGTTGAAACTGTAGAGAAATGGTTCAAAAATATTAAAAAACTCAAAGTAAAAACTAAAAATAAGAAGAGAGAAGGATAGAAAAACTTAAAGTAGAGGAAAGCAGAGAAGTGGAGCAGAGACAAATAGGCAAGGGACTCCACAGCTCAATTTATGTTTAGATATAGTTAAGAAATGTTTATTATTAATATTTATTATTATTATTATTATATAACATAAAAGATTAGAAGAGACCATAATAAAAGGCCAGTGGGAAAAATGCATTTAAAGTAGTGATGAAATGAGAAACATTAGATGTTTTCTTCAGATTTTATCTATCGCTCTTTTTTGATTTTTATATGTGGCTGTTTTAGTCAAAAATGATGAAAACTTGTAGTCAGTTGTGGTCTTATGATGTTTAAGCAAATGATGTTAGGAAGTCTGGTACCCATCACAAGTGAAAAGTCGTTGCCCCAGAAAATCACATTTTTGGGGCTGGATCAATAACAGAATTAAAGTGTGAAGTGTATAAAGTCGATGAAAGGTGAATTTAATGCCAGTGTTAAATAGTTAATAATAGATAAAGTTTTCCCTCATTAATGTACAGACAGCACCCCAGATTGACAGAAAAACACAGAGTTGTTGGCATTTTTGCAGATTTATAAAGAAGAGCTGAAATATCACATGGTCCTAAGTATTCAGACCCTTTGCTGTGACACTCATATACTTAACTCAGGTTCTGTCCATTTCTTCTGATCATCCTTGAGATGGTTCTACACCTTCATTTGAGTCCAGCTGTGTTTG
>JAUCMU010000027.1:1855744-1872573 GCA_032275025.1 Enteromius treurensis | reverse complement strand
ATGATTAATTAACCATTTGTGATTAATAATTTGTGTGTATATATATATATATATATATATATATATATATATACATATATATTCTCATGAATTAATGTTTTTATCAGAAATGAGTTTAGTCTTTGTGTGAAATATTGTGTTTGCGTACTGTATATTTTTATATATTTTTTTAGTGACCATAAAAAAAAGATTTAGTTTAAACTACGTCTAAAACAATTTTGTAAGATACAGTGTTATTTTAGTATTGGGATAGATTTATTATATATTTTCTATTCTCATTTTATAAGAATTGAAATTTTATTAGAATTTATTAGAATTTCGAATAATTCTGTCATGCTTATGTCCTGAACAAAACCTTTCGGTAAATAAGTTATGGAACTAAAGTTAAACTAATAATCCAAACTAATAGTAATAAAAACAAAATTCAGTTTAAATTAACTCCAATCACCCTGGTTACATAGGTCCTCTTTTTAATTGTTCGTATATGCCAAACAGTTACTTAAGGCATTGACATCAAATAATAAAATTCAACAATAGGCTTGAATCAAATTGTTTTAGTGCGAAAACTGCAAATATTTTATTTTTTAGTGTCATTCAGTAACATTGGATTTGGTGTGAAGAGGCCACCCTGAGAGGATTTTTGGACTTAAGCCTAGTCAGCAGGGTATCTTGATTTCATGGAGGATTTCCAAAAAAAAAAAAAAAAAAAACAACCCTCGATTTGAGGTTTGGCATTTTTGGAAAACATGTATCTTTCATAATAAAAAAGATGGTCACTTTACAGTACTTTTTCATTATTATTATTATTTATTTCTTCTGAAAAGAAAAGCGTAGTAGCTTATTGTGTTGGAGTGGGTGTGTTTTGGTAAACGGAGTGTGTGTTGCCTTCAAACGAGTGTATATTTAGCTGTAGGCGGGTGGTGAAGGTTGAGTATGGTATTTCCCCTCCGCTGGCACAAAGACCCTGAGAGAAAGCACATCACTAATAGCCTCTGATTAACAGGATTACAGGCCTTCTGCAGCATTACAACCATTCATCAATTACCCAGTGTACGTAGTATGTGTATGTGTGAGGGGGTGTTATTTTCCGTATGTTAAATGTAAATGAAAGGGAGGTCGCTCTGATATTGGGTTTTGATTCTTCACTATGCATGTCCATACAAGGGGCTACAGCTCCTGGTGCAAAGACAGCAAAGTCTAGTGTGTGTTAGCATGAATGCATGTATGTGTGTGTGTACCGGTACAACAGAACACTGACTCCAGTGTGAAGTCAGTATAGTGTGCTGCTTGTCTTGTCATGTCTCTGATTTAATTAGCTGAATTTTAACGAGCCCCAGATTAAATCCCCCAGATGTCTCAGATGGAGCCCCCCACCTCTGTTTCCATGGCAATGCCATTATTCCCCATGCCAATTGGGCTCTAATTAGAGCAGCTATTATGGGCTGGAGGGGTGGGATGTGTGTGTGCACGTGTGCGTTTTTGTAGGGTGGCGGGGGTCAGTACAACATTAGAGACCATGAAGCGTTTGAAACTGAAGATCTCTTGCACTTTTCCTCCATCAGTTCCTCCCCTCATCCAGCCCTTTGACTTCCCTCCCACCTCCATCGGTAAGCTGATGTACATAGCTTGCGTGGTGTCTTCCGGAGACATGCCAATCCGGATCACCTGGAGGAAGGACGGCCAGGAAATCGTGTCAGGAACATCAGGAGTCACCATTGAAACCAAGGAGTTCATGAGCTCCCTTCAGATCTCCAAGGTTTCGCTGGAGCACAATGGAAACTACACCTGCATTGCCAGCAATGATGCAGCAACTGTCAGTTCAGAGAGACAACTCATAGTAACAGGTGAGCAAGAGAGAGAGGCCTCTACGATACTACGGGCATCATTCACCATTCAGGAATATTTCTGGACAAAATTACCTAAAACTTTTCATACTGGAGGAACCTTTTCATAGTTTTTAGAAATATTGGTGGAAGTACCTGCTTTTTGGGGTATTCATAATGCAGGAACTAGGAATGCATTTAGTTCTAGGACCTCAGTTTGGGGTAACTAAATATGCTCCTATACTTCAGAGTAGAGTCTGAAAGAGTTCTACAGGTATTACCAGTGGCGTGAGTGTCCATTGTTTGGTCAAATGCGTATGAAACACTGGCAACCCACCATTTTTTGTGTAAAAAAGCTGTGTAAAAATATCTACTCTAGAAAATTGCGATAATGGCATTTATCTACCTTTTCTTCAGCCCTGATGATATGTGACAGTCTAAGTTGTCATAGGACAAATAGTGAGAGTTTCATACTCTTTTAATTACAGAAATTGTGCATTTATATTTCATCTCCATAACCACTAAACAACTAAAACTAAACTGTTAAAAAAAACAGCTCCAATCTCAGCATCCACCATTCACTGGATGTTGACACTTGTAAATGCCACAAACAAAGATGTTGAGTTTCCTTTATTTGTGCAAATGCAATCAGGAAAATGGTCCAAGAGGGAAACTGGTACTCTAGAAACTACCATGCTGGTTCATACGTGGTGTGAAAACCCCTGTTTCCTTAGGTTATGCTATAGGGTCTCGGACCAACAATATCTCCTACTTCACAGACCACTTTGTTAGTATCTCCTCTTCGGAAACTGTGTATGTTCTTTGTTCTAGTTCCTCCTGGTTTTCGGGTTCAGCCCAACAACCAAGATGGGATCTATGGCAAGTCAGAAGTTCTGAACTGCTCTGTGGAAGGGTACCCTCCTCCCAAAGTTGTCTGGAAGCATGCCAAAGGTAATATTTTTTTGTCACTGCATTTTTGAATGATCACACTTCAAACTTTGATGAGCCACAACCAAACCTGTCTTCATCTTGGTTCTGAAGGTATAGGGAACCCCCAGCAGTACCATCCAGTTCCACTGACGGGTCGAATCCAGATCCTGTCCAACGGATCTTTGCTGATCCGCCATGTTTTAGAAGAAGACCGGGGATACTACCTGTGCCAGGCCAGCAATGGAGTAGGATCCGACATCAGCAAGAGCATGATGCTAACTGTTAAAAGTATGTCAGGATCTATACACCAAAAACAAACAAAAAAAAAAACTTCCAAAAAGGGGTTTAAGCAGTGATGCCATAAAAGAACCATTTCTGTTTCCATAAAGAGACTGTGTTTGTGGTTAAAAAAGTATGTGCATTTTTATTATTTATTTAAATTCTTTCGAAAAAAGACAAATTTTGCAAAGTAATATGAACCTTATTCCTCAGCTGTAATTGTGTATCGCCATTTAAAGCTGCACTGAAACTGCAATTTGGAACTTTTGCCCCTTGGTCTCCATTAAAGTCTGTAATATGGAAAAAAATGAAATGAAATGTTTTCCTCAAAAAACCCTAATTTCTTTTCAACTGAAGAAAGAAAGTCACCTTGGATGACACAGGGGTGAGTAGATTATCGGGCAATTTGAACATATCCTTTATTAGACTATTTATTTTGGTTCTATTCAAAATATTGGATAAAAATGTTCTAAGCAAAAGTACTGCTTTTGACCCAAACAAGTTTCCTTAGAAGGCTGCCTAATTTATGCCTAGACATGCTCTCAAGGTAGACAGGTTTCAGGGTATGGCTGTTGAATATCAGACATTTCATAATAGTTAAATCTCTCATTAAACCATGACATACAAATAAAGCCGTATTTTTGAATTCCAGTCACAGTAGATTTAAGGATTTCTTGGATGTGATTTGACCTGCAGCCTTTGGGCTGGTTTGCGATGGTGTGTGTTTGAGGTCATTGTTTAAGAATGGCCCTCAGATGGGGTTTCACGTCTCAGACTGATGCCTGCAGGAAAGGTTTCGAGACGCTTGAGTTGACACACACTTACACACAACACACCACCTCCACACACACACACACACACAGGCGCACACACACCTGCACCTGTCACACTTTGTCACTCAAACTAATGACCCAGCTTATGATATATCAGTCACACTGAAGAAAGAAATACAAGAAGCCTTTGACTTTTTTATATAGTAGCTAGAATTGCCAGGAGTTACTGCTTGTACTGTATGTGTATGAGTGTGTGTGAGAGAGCAGCTCTCAATAAGAGGACCAAAACAACAGTTTCAAGTGTACTCAGCTCATTTAGATTAATAGAACATTACAACGAATCTGTAAGGCCATCTCATGACTGATCGTTAAATCAGACACACGATCTGTTCTGTATAAATCCATATTATTGATCCTTCACATAATGTAGAGTGCAGAAAACTCCCTTCCACGCAACACTGCCCTAGGTCTGAGTTACAGTCCGGACCACATTTAAACAAACCTTATCCACCGCTGTATGCATTAACACTTATCCAGAACATTGCTGTTAAATTTTACGAAATGTACTAAGAACTGCATTTGAAAAAGAGAACGTAGCATGAAACTATAAATAAGAATGACCCACTTATTATGATAACTACTAACCATTTACTAAGAATGTGATTTTACAGCATTATTGACAATTTAGGCAAAATAAGCGAATGTATGGTAAAATAAATGCTCTTGTGTTTGTTAAGTTAAGTTATGTGGAGTTATTCAACAAGAGATGGTATAACATGGTTTTAAATTTTCATGCAAAGCCTGTGCATGTGTATCATGCGGCTCTATGTTTACGGGCTCTGACTTTTTTTTTTTTTTTTACAGTGGATCTGTCTCCTTTTCGCTCTCTCTCGTGCTCTCTGATTCAGTGTTGGTGTTATTGATTGAATCGTTCCTCTGTTCTGCCTCCCTCAATTCTATCCGTTTCACTCGTTGGAAGGGAGGGAATGAATAAGTGATGAAAACAAAACAGCGGAACCCTCTTCAGATCGATATTGTGTGTGTGTGTGGCAGCGCTAGAGAAGAGTTACTCGGGGGGAATGAGCAAGCGAGAGAGTGTGAAAAAGTGATTGAGGAGTTGAAAAGAGACACGCTAATGCTCACTGCCCCATGTCACAAGAACGGCAGGTGTCGGGTTAAAGTCACACTGACCTCTGCCTCTTTTTAAATTCATTTTTTCCTTCACATATATTTACCTCCTGTCCTGCTATGTCTTTTCTTTGTGCAGTTCCAGCTATGATCACATCCCACCCAAACACTACCATGGCCATAAAGGGGCAAAACAAGGAGTTAAACTGTACCGCCCGTGGAGAGTACCCCATCATCATCCGCTGGGAGCGAGGTGACACCGTTATTGACCCTGACCGTAACCCTCGGTACTCCATCACCACCAATTCGAATGAGAAAAGCGATGAAGTTATCTCCACGCTGAAGGTGAGACACATGTGCACATACACATACAGTATATGTATGCTGTCAGTGCAGGAGTTGAATAAATGCTGAATAAAGACAGAGGCTTGCGTAAATATTTTTAACAGGTTTACAGTAGTACTGTATACACTCTACATATTTTAACTTTCTCAATTTTTTTTTTTGCTTATGTGGTTTGCTTGTTTGTTTGTTTATTCACTCTAAAATTCCTTTATATGATGACCTAAAAAAGCACTTTGAACATATAAATTGTTTGAATTTACACAATTACTCCAATCATACTGTAACATATTAGTGAATACAAACAGCCAATCATCCAGCATTCATACCTTAATGCCAAACTATGTACCTTTGTCAAAGTGACACTTGTACATTGTACAACAATACATGATGAGAGCCTCAAAATGAGAAAAAGAGAAAAACAAGTTCTTCACTTGAACACTTTCTTTCTTTCTGCAGCTGAAGCCAGCGGAGCGAGGGGATTCCGTCTTTTTCTCTTGCCACGCCATCAACTCATACGGCGAGGGCCGAGGGCTCATCCAGCTGACGGTGCAAGGCAAGACAATCAGCCATGAACAACACGCTCACATCTTACATGATACTCTTTATCTAGAGACACAAAATCAATAATTTACCTCCTGGCCCCAAGCCACCTTTTATTCATCAGCCTCTCTCTCTCTCTGTCTCAATCCTCCATCTGTTTGAAGTCTATTTCCACTTGTTTTGTTGGCAGAACCCCCTGACCCCCCAGAGCTGGAGGTACGAGAGGTCAAAGATCGCAGTATGAACCTGAGGTGGACGCAGCGGTTCGACGGCAACAGCATCATCACCAGCTACGACATCGAGTACAAGAACAAATCCGGTGCGGCATTGCTTTGTTTCCATTTCAAGCTTGGATGAATTACATTGTGAGCGTGCATTAAATATGTATTTGTATGTCAGAAGAATATGTAGCGAATAAGCCCAGACTGCGAGAAGATGAATGGGATTGGAACAGATTTCTGCGGCATTGCGACTCGGGTGTATTACCTTATTTTGTTGTTTGTACATCTGCGTTCCTCCTAGTTTTCAGTGCATCACTGGTTTTTCAAATCTGTATTATTTGACCTGTAAACAGTCCTCTTTGCATGCTAACAAACACAATGTTCCAGAACAGCCTGGATGGAGGTGTGATGTAGTAATGTATCCGTGTTATTTTGTCCTTGTCGTAGACCCGTGGGAGCTGAAACATGCCACCCGTAAGATCTCGCCCACCAATAACCAGGCCAATATAGTGGAGCTCCACCCGGCGTCCGTATACAGCATTCGCATGTACTCCTACAACAAAATTGGACGAAGTCAAGCCAGCAAAGAGCTGACCATCAGCACAGAGGAAGCCCGTATGTTTCTGGCCCCTAATCTGACATCATTTACTCACCCTCATAGTTCCAAACATAGACATATAAAACCAATCAGATTTGAAGAACGAGTTAATAGTTTTTGGAAAATTTAGGCTAATAATCAGTGTGTGGTGCTTGTACATCCTTCATCTATAATTTTCTCAAATTTTAGGGATTACCTATGGGTAAGGTTAGGTTGAGGTGCAGAGAAATAGTCAAGACTAAATGTTTGGCAAAAAATGAGTCTTGGAAAATCAGGACGTGCCAGTGTGCTTTGATATTCAAAGTTTTGCAGGATGTTTTTATTCATTTACTGTAAAGCTGTGTTATTGCAATTTTTAAAAATCCACAGTAAGGGCACTTAAAAAGTCCCATGAGTCCCATGTCATGGTATGTAAAGAATATCATTCAAAATGCCTTCTATTGTGTTTTACGGAAAAAAAGAAATTCATGCAGGTTTGGAATGACTGAGGTGACAACAGTTTGTATTCCTTTAAAATTATTGTGATTTGATGTGATTTTCTTTTTACAGCTCCTGATGGGCCACCCATGGATGTGATTTTACAGCCAATGACCTCTCAGAGTATCCGTGTAACCTGGAAGGTATGCCTTTAACTCCAAAATGTGACATTTTTCACACTTTAGACTCAAGCTCTTCAACCCTGCTTCTTGGGAGCTACAACACTAATCAAACATGCCATAACCAGCTAATTGAGGTCTTCAGGATCACTTGAAAAAGCGCAAGCCAGGTTTAGCAGGTTGCAAAAATAATCCAGGACAGTGGGTCTCCAGGTACAGGGTTGAAGACATAGGCTTTAGTATTTTAGATTCACTTCTTACTCTGTGTCAATTTTCTTTTCACTTCACCTAGGCACCTAAGAAAGAGCTCCAGAATGGAGTGATCCGTGGCTATCAGATTGGTTATAGGGAGAATGGGCCGGGCAGTAATGGACAGTACAGTATAGTGGAGATGAAAGCCACAGGTGATAGTGAGGTGTACACCCTGGACAACTTGAAGAAGTTTGCTCAATATGGTGTGGTGGTCCAGGCGTTCAACCGAGCTGGAACCGGACCTTCCAGCTCTGAGATCAATGCCACAACTCTTGAGGACGGTAATGAAATACAAATCTATCTATGTATCCATCATACTCTAGGGATTTCTCTTTTGTGTGACTACAGAGCGACTTTTGCCTCATCCAAATGCTTGTCACTGTCAGTGATATTGATGCTGTTAAGGATAATAGTAATAACAACAAGCATAGGAAAAATAATTATAATTAGCCTGTCTGTTGAGGCCCCTCTCCCTGATCCACTGCTTTTCCTCCCAGTCTAATTATCTGCAGCTGAGCGCATTGTCTCCCCCTCTCTCTTTTCATCTTTCCTCCAGATCCCTCTCTCTGGCTTTCAACTCTCCTCTCGGCTCCCACTCCTCTCTCACTCGCTCTCAAAACACCTTTCATTTATCCCTCCCTCCATCTCCCAACTTCCCCTTCCACCCCTCCGCCCACTTCTGTCCCACTGTCTTTCTTCTCCATTCTTATTTTTGGAAGCTCCTGGGTTCTTTTCGTGCCACCGTTGAGCTCTTCCATCATTTTTTCCCAGATGGCTTTGTTTTTACCTCCATCAATGGTGTTCTTGTCAAGTTTTAGTTTTTCTTCCAACCGTACTATCTTTAAAAAAAATTCCAGCTCAAGCGAGATGGTCTGCTAGATTAAAACCAGGTCTACTTGTTGGTAGTCCAGCCAACTGATAATCCAGACCACTCCTGACTTGCTAGAAACCATCTAAAACCATCTACCAATTTATATTTTCACTTGAATCTTCTTTAAAGGCTAATTCACACTACACCGACTTTATCAGACCAATGCAGATTGGTCACCTGATTACAGTACATCACTTCTCAGTTTTTCCAAGACCTGACAAGATGGAACATGTCCAATCAGCAAAGACACAACACAATACAGATACAACATAAGGCAATACAGTGATTCAATGACACCAGCCAAACATTTCTGTTGCTGTTGGTTGGTGACTGTCAATGTAAATGGGGGAATATAATCAAAGTAAAAAGTAGAGTAAAATCGTACCAATGTCTGCATGTTGTTGTGTTCTGCACTGTTGCCTCTAGCCGGTCCTACTGAGTATATTGAATCAGCAGTGGAGTCCATTGGCAAGAGAGATCACACTGATTGACTTCAGAAGACACCAGAGAAATGGATGTAATTAAAGTCAAGAGGGCACATACAGAAGACCTTTCCTAGGTCTTTGATGTCAGTGTGATGTATCTAGGAGTCATTGAAAGTGGTCCAAAGATGGATGGTTTTGTTTGCTTCATAGGGACCTCTTTGGAACGATTCACTGCAAAGATCTGACTCAAACAAATGATTCAAATGTAAATGAATCAGATATGGCTACTCATGAATTTGTCTCTTTGTTTCATACTGTGCAGTAAGCCTATTGTTAGACAGAAGATACTGTACATAGTGCACAAATTATACAGGCAACTTGCATTCACTCTTATTCTATCGACAACAAAAAAAATCATACTTGCTTGAAATGACACAAGGGTGAATAAATAATTTTGGCTGGGGGAAAGCAGGATGCCAATATACCCGTAAGAAACCAATTTACCTGTTCTAAGCGTCAGCTCCAGACAGCGAGTGAGATCCTGGGTTGAAGAGTTATTGCAAGTTGTGCTTGTGAGCGTTCTGTCAAGCCGTTCTACTCTAAATGGCAGTTTTAGTGTGGTCCACCAGGGCCAGACAGAGTCGGACCCTAAGGCCTCTTCAAACAAATACTGTCATTTCTCCTCTGCTCTCCCTCCCTCCCTCCTCACACCATCTCCTTTACTCGCTCCTTCTCTTCCTGCGCCAGCTGCAGCTGCTCCCTCATAGAGCCAAGCCAGCTTTATCCCTCCTCTATCCCTCCTTTCATCCTGTCGTCCGCACATGCTTTTTTCCCTCCCAGCAAGTCACACAGACAGGCTCTGTGTCCCCTCAATAGTGCCATTATTTATTCAGAGATGCAATTTGGCACATCAGCACCGCCACATTTGT
This sequence comes from Enteromius treurensis, assembly GCA_032275025.1. Lineage (NCBI taxonomy): Eukaryota > Metazoa > Chordata > Actinopteri > Cypriniformes > Cyprinidae > Enteromius > Enteromius treurensis. The sequence goes on along the minus strand of JAUCMU010000027.1, from coordinate 1,862,863 downwards.
AGTGTATCCGGAAAAAATCAAACGCATTTAGTAGGTGAAACAGCTCAAGATCGAGATAACAGTAACGTTTCACTTCTCTTCAGCTTCGGGACGTGATTGTTCCGTCCATTTCGGGTGTAGTTACAAGGTTGTTGATGCTCTTGGGCCATACCAAGTGCTCCAATTGCAGTATATTACAGTCATTTTACTATATCACTGTAATTGTGCTCTTTCACTACAATTTTTGGTTTCCACTTCACCTATTGTATCTTGTTTCCATTGGTGCCTGAATTATTTTCCTGCCGCTTCCTTTGCTTTTATGTGACCGTCTCTCGTTTTTCTCTCGCAGTTCCCAGCCAGCCGCCCCAGAATGTACGGGCCATTACAGTGACATCAGACGAGGCAGTGATCACATGGTCCGAGCCCCCACGAATGACCCTGAATGGGGTTTTGAAGGGCTACCGTGTGGTGTTCTGGTCCCTCTACCCCGATGGAGGTGGGTGCTGTGGGGGCCAGACACTTAGGCTCAATCAGAGTAATTATACGCTATTACTGTTACTCCCTCACTAGCCGCAGTCCCTGTAGAGCGCCCCCCTACTGCCCACCCGTGTATCTGTATCCTGGCCAGTCCAACCCACAGAGGGTGTGTATTTGTGGGTGGACAGGTAGATGCGTGTGTGTTGTTGTCTTTTATATAAAAAGTGAGTAAGCTGTGGATTAAGAAATCTGATTTAATACAGTACATCGTTGTCACATGATATTTTAAGAAATCATTCATTCGATTTGCTGATTTGGTGCTCAAGAAACATTTCTTATCAATATTGAAAACAGTTATGCTTAAAGGATAGTTTCAAAAATGAAAATGCTGTCAATATTTAATCACTCTTGTGCTGTTCCAAACCTTAATCAATTGCTTTCGTCTGCTGAACACAAAAGACAACATTTTGAAGAATGTTGGTGACCACTGCTACTAGCCATTGACTTCTACTGTTGAAGTCAATAGCTACTGACCACTCTTTGGTTACCAACACATTCTTTAAAATATCTTGTGTTTAACAGCGGATTAAAACTCGTACAGGTTGTAAACAATGTAAGGGTGAATAAATTATGACTAAATGTGACTTATGATCAATTTAATGTTTCTTTAACAAATTAAAAAAAATAAAAAAATTAAAAAATATTTGAATGGTAGCATACTTGAACCAACTTTTTGAAACAGTAATAATGGTTCATAAATGGGCTGAATAATGTAAAAGTAATGACAGTAGGAGGTTTATTAATTAAACTTAACAAAACTAAGACAAAAATGTAAGTCTATGGATCTTTTTTGTGTTTGTTTGGCTATGTCACTTACAAAAAAGCACTGTAGCTGCACTATGGCACAGTAACATTATCAGATGATGAAACTACTGTATGATATGTCCATACATAAATTGTATTTAGTAGGAATCAAGGTTATTAAAAAAAAAAAAAAAAAAAGCATGCTGTTACTATGGTGCATGCCCAAAAATAAATGGTATTTTATCACATTTTTTAGACATAAATATCATTGTCTGCTAAATATAGCTATAGCATTGACAAGCAACCTTTTGTCCAGCAAAACAGACTATTTTAGTCTCCCTCTGGTGCTTTTTTGTAAGTGGAATGTGTAAACATGGTTCTCCTGTGTTCCCTCACGTGAAGTGTTCAAATTGTGTTCTGTTATTAGCAAGTAAATGAACATGCCAAAAAAAAAAGAGTCATTAAATTTAAATGTCTCTCAGAATGGGGAGAGATGCAGAACATCACTACCACTCGTGAGCAGGTGGAGCTGAAGGGCTTGGAGAAGTTTACAAACTACAGCATTCAGGTTCTGGCCTACACACAAGCAGGAGATGGTGTCCGCAGCAACGTACTCTACATACAGACCAGAGAAGACCGTAAGTTCACGCACCACACATGTCCCTCAGCATTGATTGTATGTCAAAATATTTGCAGATTCACCCACAGCCTCTTTTGTTTAATTCACCATCTTTTCATGTGAATAATGACACACAAAGAGTAAATTAAAAATTTAAAGTAAAATTTGGATTGTGAATATAGGATCATCCAGTTTTTTCTCAGTCAGTGACAGTGGGTCAGTGTCTGTTGGTGTGGTGTGAACTAGTCTGTTGGAGTCTGTTGGCATTTGTCTGTGCGGTGTGAATTGGCCTTAAGGCATCATGGGACCTCATATGTAAGTCCACAAAAGACTTGACTCGGAATTTGATCCAGCTTTTAAAAAAAAGTTATTATACTCAACTAGGCTGCATATATTTGATCGAAAATACAGTAAAAAATAGTAATATTTCAGAATATTATGATTCCAAACATTTTTAATATATTTTAAAATGTATTTAATTCCTATGATGGCAAAGCTGAACTTCCAGCAGTCTTGAGTGTCACATGATCCTTCAGAAATCATTGTAATATGCTGATTTGGTGCTAAAAGAACATTTCTTGGTAACACTTTACAATAAGATTCATTAGTTAACATTGTTTAACAACATTAGTTACATATAGGTTAACACGAATTAAGAAAGAACAAAGCTTCATTTTTTAAGGATTTTTTAATCTTAGTTAATGCAAATTTTAGTATTTGTTAGTGCATTATTAAAAACACCAGTGTACCAAAAGTACACACAAAATAATATATATATATATATATATATATATATATATATATATAACAAAAATAAATGAATCAATATAACAGATAAATGTGACCCTCCAATGAGCTTTCAACTCTGTCAGTGGTGGACCCGTAATCAAACGCAAAGCCACATTATGTGCAAACCACTTCCCTTTATCCAGGCTCTATTCAAGCTCAAGGGTGTGTGTATGAACTCTGGACGGGGGAGGTTGCCAGATATAAAATCTTGCCACAAAGCTATATTAGCTGGAGGCAAGTGCTGCATGGACCAGGTCTAGAATGATGCTGGATAGGGTCGCTGTGGCGACATTTAGGCTCATATATAGCATTAGCAAACTTAATGAGAATTAAGACGCTGAAGGAGGGGGGTCTGGGTATATGTCTCAAAACAGATCCTCCATCCAACACAAGGAGAAGGATTTATTCTTTGTGGATTAGCTGACATTAATTTTGTGCTTACACTGGTCGGGATAGGATTAGGGAGATATCTGTCTCTACTCTTTTCCCTGGTGGGGTTGAGAGGGGCTCAGGGGAAATAAGGGGTGTTTTAGTGCTGAAGAAAGAGAGAGATGCATTTTAAGCTTGATGATTAAGAAGTCTATATGTGTTTGGTGTCGGTTTGTCAATGGGGCTACTTGACCAGAATGTTTGGTCAATGTTTTTTTTTTTCTTTTTTTCATTTTCCCTATGCTCAAAGCAAGGAATTATGCTGTTAAATCATTGTTAATATTGAAAAAAAAACTTTACAACAGTTTGTGTCACCACAGTTTAACACCTGACCCCCTCACGGATTAACCTATTACTGTAGATTAAACCCTAGTAATGATGATGATGATTTATTTTTATTTTTTAAATCCTCATCAAATCTCCATGTCTTCCTGTATAGTCTAGACACAATGAAGTGAGATGGTTATTTTTAAGATGGTAGAAGTATGATGGGGTTAAGTGGATTGGGGCCAATAGTTAAAAATAAAAAAAATAGCTCTCAAAAGTTTCAAGACCTGTTTAAAGCAATATTAATGTTCCGTTTTTGAATGTGGTACAGAAATAAGAAAGCCAGTTCCATATACATCTTGTATTGTTTACTGTCGCTTATCAAATTAGTAGCGAATGCCACTAAGTCATAGGTTTTTTTTATATCAGCATGTGACCAAAGCTCAAAAATGTGTGCAATGAAAAGATAATACAATGTGTTTGCATTGATGGCCAAGCAAATGTGTCATCTGAACACAACTAAAAATTAGTGCTCTTAAATGATTATTATTATATATATATACATAATATATATGCTGTTAATTTAAATGAAATATATTTATATAAAAAATATATAAATGTAAAAAAAAAATATATAATAATAATAACAATTTGTAGAATTTTAAAAATATGTGATTTTTTTTTATATATACTGCTTGTGCATTTATATATGTACATAATAAAAATACACAGTACACACACGTTATATGTAAAGAAAAATGTATTTTGGATGCGATTAATTGCGAAAAATCACTAAAAATCCTTGGTGTATTTCATGCACGCTGTATTTGAAAAACCCAAAGAATATTTAGTCAGCTGACTAAATGATAGCCTGACAACATCTTCTAAGTCCAGAAAAGTATTTAACGCTCACAGTTTGCGAACATACCCTTTGGTCTCTGAGAAATCTGTTAAATCTCACAATGTCTCTCTCATACATTAATTTCGTTTTCCGTCATTTGTTGTTGTTTTTTTCTTTCAGACCCTGGTCCTCCAGCGGGCATTAAAGCCGTGCCATCCTCTGCCAGCAGTGTGGTGGTATCCTGGCTTCCCCCTATCAAGCCCAATGGTATCATCCGCAAATACACTATTTACTGTTCCAGCCCTGGATCAGGCCAACCGGTGAGGCAAAAAGGGGACACGTGTATTTAACACTGATTTTAGTGTTGGCATCGCTTGGTTTAGGATTGTTGCACGAGGCATGCTTGCGTTTATGTGTTCGTTGAAGTGAGCGAAAGTTAATATTTGTGTATTTTTTACACTTATGTGCTTTATTTCGTATGGGTGTGTGAACGGTATGTGTGGATTTTAGGATCCTATCCGTTTTCTTTCGATTCTAAGTATAAATCATTGTTTTATTTTGCCATATTTACTGGATTTGTGTCGAGTGTATTTTTAATCTGTGCATGTGTGAGGTTGTGCTGCAGTATCAGCAGGATGTGTGTGTGCGTGTGTGTGTAAATGAGAGTCTCATACTGCAGTGTGTGCATGCAAGCTCACCCTCCCGTCTCATTTGCATATCTGCGTCTCATCACGTTGCCTAGACAACCTCATCTGTTCATCAGGGAGGGCAGGAAACAAGCTGACAGCACACACACAAACACACACATCCCACAGGCTCGATCACATTTATAACCACCTCTTCGGCAAACACACACACACACACACACGTAATTTGTGTACACTCAGACTGAATTAATGTACCTGTCCAGATGTACACATGCTCACTCTCTTTCTTTCTTTCGCTCATTCACAAATCACTCCTCTCTCTCTCTCCGGCCTCTCGCAGAGCACGGGGTGATTACTATGTAAATGAGTGTGAGAGGAGATGGGGGGAAGGAGGAGGTAGAGGAGGAGGAAGGGGGGTCAGACTCAGCGTGCGGGGAGTACTTTTGTTCCTCTTTTCATTATCTCCCTCTATCGCTCCCCGGATCACTGCTATCTCCACACCGGAGGAATATTTTAATATCCGTTACAGCGCTCCACCCCTCCTGTCTGCACCTCCCATACCTGATTCATGCTGAGAGACACAGAGAGAGTCGGAGAGAGAGGAAAATATGAATCGAAAGGAAATAGGGAGAGAAGGTTCAGAAGCCTACCTAGAGAGTGTCTTTAGGTACACTCCCAACACAGCCTTTATCAAATATCAAAACTTTTTGATATCCCACGAATATGATTTCTTGTAAGGGACCACCTTCCTAAAATATAATGGCTGTTAAACGTATAAGTTTGTATTATGACAAATTTTATTTTTTATTATTATTTTTATTATTATTAAAGATTTAGTTCACCCAAAAATAAATATTCTAACATAATTTGAAATGAAAATTCTATCATAACAATAATTACTCACCCTCATGTCTCTCCAAAGGCGAAAGACCATCTTCGGAAAAACACAAATTAACATAATTTGGAATTTGAGCACTTTCTGGTCCTGCCTAAATAGCAACAGAACTACCGTGTTCAAGACTCAGAAAGGTAGTAAGGACATGAATTATTTTAATGATGTCCTTAATACATTTCTGGGCCTTAAACATTTCAGTTGTTTTGCTGTCAGTGCAAGGTCAGAAAGCTCACAGATTCCATCAAAAATATATTTCAAGGTCTTACAGGTTTGGAACAACATGAGAGTCATTAATGACAGAATTTTCATTTTGAGGTGTACTATCCCTTTAAAAGTAGTATTAGTAGTATACCAATGCTATTAAAAACCTGCAGTAGTATATTTGTTATTGCAGTGTTCTTATAATGTGCTATTGTAATTATTATTTAGCATTTTTATATATTTTATACAGCATTTAGCATTTTCACTGCTTCTGTGGACACCCCAAGCACAGAAACCGGCATCGCAACTTTTGCAAAGAAGGCTAGTTTAGAATGCATGGTGATGAACATCATTTTGGAGATAGGGTCCACCTGAAATCACATACTGTAGACTAGCTGCTAAAACTGTGAATAATAAAAATATGTTCTATACAGTATATATGTCTATAGTTCGAAAATACAACACATTCTCGCTCCCAAGTCGTCACATTTCGATGCTTGGTCAATACGCTTTTTGACGATCAAGGTTCCTCTTTTTTTTAGTCACTCTTCGACATGAAGGGTCCTCAGTTGTATTAAATACGAAACCCTTAGCTTCAAAATGCTGACGCAATAATTTTATCATCATAATTAAAAGATGTATTGGGTAAAACATTGGCATTATTGCATATATGTAGGGGTGTGATTTTTCTTTTATTTAAATTATATTATTTACACATTTATAAACACGTAACCCAACCCCTGCTCCTAAACCTACCATCTGTGAATAAAACACAATATATAGCAGGCGGATACAACCACCGTCATCATTTAATTGAACAATATCAATATTCCAAGTCTTTTGATTCAAAATTATTGATTTGTGAGTTGAATAGACGCGGTCGCTGTCTCCGTCTTCTGTGTACTTCTTGTGCGCCGCTGCAGTCTTCAATGTCTGCAGATTTCAAAAAAATCCGCTACAAGAATCCTTACGTCAACGTTGGTTGTGAAATGCCATTGGCTCTTGCGTGTCCATGTCTCGTGATCGTTTGCGTCATGCTACAGGAGTATGTTTTCTGAATGCACGCAAACCATTACATTAAGCCCAACAACTGAGCAGGGGCGGACTTACCCATTAGGCAAAGGTAGGCAACTGCCTTGGGCCCCCAAAGATAAGGGGCCCCCAAAATGCT